>OMNW01034566.1:0-30254 GCA_900303245.1 Selene dorsalis | reverse complement strand
TTCTCCCTGTAACAAGTTACAAGTCATTTATTTAACCATCACAATTACTCCAAAGCTGTTTAACTAAAAATGTAGCATAGTCAAGATAAAAATCCTCTATAGTTGCTCTTTAACATAAGTTACAAATGAAGATGTAAGCTGTATCTAGTTTACATCTTCAATCTTAACTTTGACTTCATTGTCCCTAAAAGATAACATAGCCAGGTAAAATATAAAACACAGCCTTCAAAGACTTTAAAATAATTGTCAACATTAACTAATGCAAGCTTCAGCTCACTAAATCCACAGCTGTCAGCCAGAAATGTGAGGTCTGCTTTTGTTCACTTCTGTGTGGAGCTGCAGACACACTGTGAGTTTTTTTAGTGTAGCCTATATTTCACACCATTATCATCAGTTCTGAGCTTTTCTTCCATGATTGTCAAGGTTTGCATTGATTTCACTACCATTAGCCTTTAATCAAATGTGAATTCTATTTACAGTATTCCAGTTCACACGTTTTCTGTCTAGCCTTGCTCTGGTGAAGTACACCAAGGTCATTATAGCTCCCTGTTGGAGAGAGGACTCACATCTCACTGTGAGATGAGTTTCATATCAAACGACTGAGGAATCTGACATCTGGCACGATATAAAGATCCATTAGACACACCCGTCTCCCTGACAGAGTCCAGAGAGATCAATATAGGTGAGCTCGCCAACACAGCTGTGAGAAAGTCCAATCCCATCCATGAGGGTCGGCGTCTCAGTTTCTCCTTCAAACGCCTCCCCGTCATTGATCAAACCACCAACCTATCTCACTCTCATCAGATGACAGCTGGAGGACTTGTCTTTGCCAAGAAAATGACATTGGAGTCACATACTTGTTTCTTGCTCTGGTTCTCTGTAGAATAGCATCACAGGTACATTTCTGAAGATCAGCACAGTGTGAAACCTCTCAGTGTTGCTGGTTCATTTAAACTGTGAAACTGATGGATACCAGCAGATGGGAAAGTTGTGTACATGTACTTTTTTTATTACCTCTGTGTCTACAAACAACAAAAAAGATAATGGTGAACACAGAAGTGTATTGGTGAATTTGAAAAAATCTCTCCCTTGGCAAATCAAGTAATAAGATGCCAGACTTGTAAATGTTTTTCATTGCATTCTGTGTTTCGTTTTTAGGTTGTTTGAGATAAAACACTTTTTATGAAGTCAGCAAGGAGATAGAGAGAGCTGTCAGCAAAATGACTCTGAATTTAGACCAAGCCAATTAACCTACAGCAAAGGAATGGAAAAGACTTTGTCTGTTGCTCCATAGACGTTTCACCTCAGATTAATTGTAAATTTAAGTTGTTTTCCCTTCAATTTTGTCGAGTGGGTTTTGTTTTCCCATATTGTAGCACCCAGTCACAGAATGTTAATGGTTACCATCCTGAACAGTAATCCAACCTAATTTGTTTAGAGGGTCTCCATGGTATCTGCTTATCGTTAACCTAATTAGAAAATTGTGCAACTGAAGATCTGTTTAGTTTTTACTGTTACCTTTTTTTAATGTCAGCAAAAATCTGTAAAAGCTCAAATTATAATGGAACGAGCTTGTTAAAGAGTTCTTACCATTTCATCTCCAGTTTTATGATACCCTGTCACAGTGCATGTGCCCGTGTGCATCTGTGTCTCCGGCACATGCATGCTAATTTGGTCTCTTAGTAATAAATACGAAGCGTACAATGGGGGGCTGCCCTCAATTAAATGTGTATTATATGAAATGTGTTATGTGATCTATCATGTGAAATGACGGTTGTCCCTGTCCTCATCACCTATTTTCACTCCTTATTATCTCCCTCTCTCTTTCCACAGAAAGCTGTAATGAGAATTCTGCCCTAATTCTGATTGCGTTAATAAATAATCATTTACATTACAATGGAAAGGACAAGGAGATACGTAGAGTGCTTCAGTGAAGGTGCTGTAAGATGTGTTTTGACCCTGTAACACTAACTTCCTCCATCCCTGTTTAAGGTTTGGACCGCCATTTCTGATGAGGGAGGACAGGTGTATTTCCTGGGACCAGCTGCAGCAGAGCATCCTCAGCAAACTTTATTACCTGATGATCAATGGAGCTCAGGCACAGGTAATGGTTTGATAATTATAGTAAAGTGATAATTTATAGTTTTATTTCAGGAAATTGTGGGGTTTTTTGTGTCTGATGTCTGTGCACCAGGAGCAAGCAGAGACTCCTCAACTCACACATGGATTCCAGCAAATACTGGAACCCATGTCCTCTAGGCAAAGCCTGCCAACTGTCAATGATCTGTTCAAGGACAGAGACAACTCAACTTACTCAGCTAAATAAAGCAATGGGATACCAACCATGGCAGACCAATATCAGCTAGAGTACAGTTGTTGTTTTTTTTTATTTACTTGATTTTTATTCCCTGTAACCACAGCCAGGAAAACCTAGACTAAAGTTACAATAAAGTGGTGTACAGCAAGTCAACAGAAATTGCTACATGATGCTTGTAAAACTCATATTCAATATCTGTGTAGCGTGGGCGGGTGAGTTTTGAGCACCAGCTGGAGGCTGAGAGGGGACATGGTTCCCTCCTGCCATGCCGGCTGGTGCACCTGCTCTAAGACATGTTTATTGGCTTGGGACAGAGCAAAGCATGCCCACACAAAGACACGGTGTGGTACAGGTGTACCAGCCCCAAGCACCAGCTGGAGGCAAAGAGGAAATGCCTCTTACTGCACCAATGGGAGCCCCACACCAGAGTCAGGTAAACTAGTTTGGGACAGGTTAATGTTTGAAAGGGAGAGTAACAGTCGAAGAGAGACTGACACACACATGGCCTATACAGGCCATTTTTTGAGGGAAGAGATTGTGGAAACAGTTTCTCTGTTTGCCCCTGATTAAACTCACTGCAGTGGCTTTGTAGCTTGGTCATATCATTCCTGGGAACATTACTTTTGTTTACTCACTCCCCAGCACAAAAGTATTATTAAGTGTTATTAGCCTATCACATTTATTGTTGCTGCTCTCTCTCTGTTTGCAGTAGTCCTCTGCCCTCATTAGTGCCAGTGTTAAGAGTGAATACTGAAGTATTTAGCAGGTGAAGGCTGCTAGTGGTGAATGCAGGTCAGAGTTACAGTAGTGGTGACGTTAATACAGAGTTCTTATAAGTGTAGACAGGATGGAAAGCTAATTGAAACCTAAATTGATGAAGGATGAAAAAGTATCCATGTAACTGACTAACATTAGACACTAAACGTAAGTTTCAACAAAGCCTCGTATGTAATGACAACCCAGAACTAACATTAGAAAACATTACAACTCTTTATCAATCTAGAGAAAACAACAGTTAATGCAGCTGAATTGTTTAAAAAGGTTACAGGAAAAATAATACTTGATTATGTTTATCTGGATGCAAAGCCGTGTAATTTATTGAATGCAAATGAACACTGTGCAGGGAATGGGGGGCTACCCTTTTTATTCCTAATAAGCATGACTCTGAAATTACTTTACATTCAAGTCATTTAACTGCACTGATGTGTACAAAGGTGTGAAAAGGCTGAACCAGATCAATAATGTTATGAATAAAGATGAAAATTAAATGTTAGGATTATGCTAATGCAAGATTTTACTTTGCAAAAGAAACTTAGAATAAAGCCCAAAAGTTTGCAAGGACGTTAATTGTGCTTTTTGTACGGTCTGAAAGGTGTTAACAGGCTCATAGTGCCTTCAGTCTGCTAGTTGTAGTTTCACAGTAACTGTACAGATGTGAGAGTGGTGTAAATGTTTTCATCCACAGGCCCGTTAACCCAATACAAAAAACTGTTATTTTGAAAGGAATGTAGTAATCACAAAATACCGATCTCCCATCATGTGTCAGATTGTTCCATCTTACATAGAAATATGCCTTGAATTAGCAGCCAGACTTTACCCTCGCAAAACGTTCAAGACTAAATGAGTCAGTGGCTAAGCCGGTAGCTAAAATAGATAAAAAGAAATACAGTGGGTTGGTTTGCTTTGCCACTGATGGTGTGACAACTGTACAACATCGGGACATAATGACAGAAATGCCATCAGCGTGGGGCGCTGTTTAGCTCAGTGGGTTGAGCAGCGCCCCATATGCAGAGGCTACAGTCCTCACTGCAGCCGGCCTCAGTTTGAATCCTTTGCTGCAAGTTGTCCCCCCTCTCTCTGCCTCCCCATTTCCTGTCTCTCTCAACTATTCTAGCAGTTAAAGGCAAGAAGCCCAGAAAACATACTTAAAAAAAAAGAAAAGAAATGCCAACAGCGTAGTTATCTCCAATGCATGCCTGCTGTATGTCACTGTCAGATCAGTTCTTCACTGTAGTGCCATAGCCGTAACGGTCTAAATGGTTTTCTGTGTTTCAGCTTGGTCACTTGTGCCGTGTTTTAGCATTTGATTGTGTGCAGTAGCATGCGGTTAATCATGTAGTCAAACTGATTTCTGATCAGTGTCACAGCTGCGATAAAGAGCCACACAGAGGCCGGGTTGAAGAAGGAAAAGCACTGACCAGCCTGGTGCACATTACTCAGTGCTCTTTGAGAAGTGCCAGGAGAGAGAGGAGGAGAGTCAGGTGCAGCATTTTCAGTAACTCTGTTGGAGATCGGTAGTCTCCTTTGTGCCCCATGCTGTCAGCCATTTAATTAAAACCAGACTCGTACAGTATAATCAGTTTGCTGGAGCCTACCTCTGCCAAGAAAGGAGCAATGCTCAGAGCAGATGTTTGCTCTAAGTCTTTCATCTCAACAGAATCTGTAGTTTTCTTGCATCAATGAATTACACTCACAAGTGGATTTCTCCGCTTCTGCCTAATTTTAGCTTCAGCAAAGATGCAATTGAGAAACAAAAACACGGCCTCTCTGACAGCCAGCCTTCCTGCTACTGACACCAATTGACGACTGGATTTTGAACAGCAGCTGGCTGGATGCTCACTGAAGCAGACCTGACTGTATAATATCTCACAGCACAATCATGGCTGCTTACAGAACTAAATCTCAGTCAGTCATATGACCACTGTCACACAAACCTAATGTGAATCCTCTGCTCAGGATTCTGCTGGAAGCTTAGCACAGGGTCACATTTGTGGTGAGGGGAGCTTTGCACTGTTGGGATTTACATGTGATAAGTAACACAGTGTGTGTTTTGGCCCTGAATGCTGTTACACTGACAAATGTAAATCCACTGTACACACACACACACACACACACACACACAATGCTGCAACGACATAATGAAACACTGAGCTCCTTGCATGGGTTGTAATTGGAGATCATTTGCCCTGTCAGGCACAAACAATGCCACAAACATTCCCCAACTCACAGCACCCTCACTGAGCGCAAAAGTCATTAACCTTGGTCGAAAGCAGAACCAAGGATTTTCTCATGGAGGAAATATTTTAAACTTTCTCTCCACTGGTATCTGTGGAGCCCTCATGCTCATGGACGACACTGACAGGACACTGCCATGGATTTTCACAGGTTTTTTCTTCCTCTTCACAGCAGTCACGTTGACAAAAGTGACACTGCTCAGAGCCAGACAACATCTCAGATGCTCATTTGTACATTTTTTCCTCTCACACACACTTGCTGACTTTCACATACACATACAATGATATGTTTACAGTTCCCCGTTTCTGTTTTTACTTTCACACGTTCTTCTTTATCTGTGCGTCAGTCCACTGAGAGGAAAATAAAGAGACTCTGTGGTCTCTTTACTGATGTGGTATTCAAAGAAGTCCAATTCAAAGTAATATAATGTATGATGAGGTCAAATGCAAAACCACAGATTTATGCTTTGTAGAGAAAAGGCTCTGAGGAATGTGATGTCATCTTACATGACAAGATTGGTGAAGTGACCAGTTCCTGAAATCCAGCCAGACAGAGCTGCTAATGTTAACTTGAACTGTCAGCATTATGCACCATCTGTTAAAGGAGACATATTATGCCCCTTTTGCACAATTTAACATGACATGTTATTGACATGTCTGTGACACACTTCTGTCAAAATACCCCAAGGATCAAACATCACCCTGTTCAGAAAAAACAGTACCGGTACCGGTACTCATAGGTCGGGGTGGTATTATGCAAATTCTAATATTAATGACATCATTGTATGACAACTGAGGGAACAGCTCGTAAAACCACATGGATTTCAACCTCTGGAGCAAATTACGTTTTTTTTTTTTTGTCAGTTTCATATTTCAGAGGCCGGAAGGTAAGACAGACACCAAATATATGTTAAAGAACCTTCAAAGAGTGATATTTCCATAATATGTCCCCTTTAATGTCCTAGTGATGAGTGGGACATTTTTAATGGGATCTCTTTTTTAATGGGAGGTCTGAGGTTGTGAAACGGCCCTCGGCCCTGAAGAAGCAGTTAACACTGCAGGTTGTAAACTATGTTTCTGAACAGGCTAACGTTTTCAGCCTATGTTTTAGCAGACCAACACACTTCTTTATTTCATTCCTTACACTTTACTTCTTGTGTTTTGTGGTTTTGGTGATAGAAACCACCATCCAAGAATCATTCATACTACATACTGCCTCAACATGTGGAGAAGTTCAGCTCATGAAACCAAGTTACTAGACTTATCTAATCCACAGATCTGGTGAATCCTCTTGTTGAAGCTCTCAGTAGCTTTGCAAACACCTCAAACACTTTTGGAATGTGTAGGAATGTATATATCATATCATTTTTCAGACAGTGTTTTGGGGAAGAAAAACCCTTCTCCTGAGAAGTTGGGATTAGCAGGACTCCCTGGGTGGTCTTCACATGTACATACAAGCCTCTCACTGAAACCCACACTGAGCCCAAACAAGTCTGTAATGAGAAGAAAAGTCATTTTGAGTTCAAACATGTCATCTAGCAATCTGCTTTTTTTATATGCCACAGATTGGAAATGAGCATGTGGGCTAGAAAAGTTGATGAGCAACACACGGCTCCGAAACGCCACAGGGGAGTCTGATGCCTGCAGTGTCCACAAACACATGATGCTGAAAGACTGAGGAAAGGGTGATACAGTCTTAATTACACAACTGTACGTGTATTCACACTGAGACAATGAGAGCAGGGTTTTACTTGGTCTTGAAGTGGCTCCTGCTGTAAGTGCTAAGTATATACAAGTATAAGTGCTGCTATATTTCAGCAGCTAACGGGCCGAAACTTTCAATCATACGGTACATTACATGTGTGAGACTGCGTTAATTCAGAAGTGTTGTGTAACCGCTCCAGAGGGTTATGCATTCCTTTGGGTTCATGTGTTCATCATATGAACACTTTCCAGGAATCTACTATCTGCTTTACTGTGCTCCTCATCGTTAGAGCTTGGGTGGGTGTTTGTGTTTAGGCTCAGCAGCTACACATCAGATTTCTCTGGACCAAGAGGAAATCAGTTTCATTTTTGTAGAGCACTCCTTCATTCCTAAAGCCTCCAATCTAAGCAGATGTTTGAGCAATATGAAGATGTTTCAGATGATGAGGAAAAATACATTATTACCTGTTTTTTCTTTTGTATTCCTCTCAACTACAGTCCAGTCAAGAATGTTATGAGAGATTAGGTCAATTTTTTATGGGTTTATTAATGTTTTTCTTTCTGTCAGATGGTATTTTGAATGCCAAAAAACACAGGTGCCTCATGTTGAGTCAAACAAAATGCTCTGAGCTTAAAATGCAGGTGTAGGTCTCAGTCAATATTTCAGCAATTACAGTTTTGAGAAATGCAGCAACAAAGAGCAGTTACTGAAACATGATGTTTTTTGTTTGCTGTAAACACTGATTTTTATCATTAAGAGCTCTATTTTTGGACTGATGCACAGTGTGAAACTCAGCTGTGAGTTGGTATTTTCCTGCACTGCATTGCACTGAAGTGTAAGTTTGTTGTCTTGGTGAGCTGCTGTGCACCACAGTGAGGGGAGAGGCAGCGATGAGGCTGCTAAACTGCATGTAGCTGGAGAGTGCACTTTGCTGCTCTGCACACTTTAGTCCTGTAGGATTTTGGTCACTTTATTCAGTGAAGTCACACCCACATTAACATTACTAAAACCGCACAGCCACCTTTATATTTTTCAACCAGCTGACCTGTGATCATACAGACAAAGCAGCTGAAATGTCAACCAATCAGAATAAAGACCTATAAACTCTTAGCGGCTCTGTAATTCACAGCAGGAAGGTAACAGGTATCTCTAACAGGAGTGATACAGTGCATCGCCCCATCCACAACTACTCCACCGTTTAGATTTTGTGCAACAAGGAGAAGACTGTTACAAAAAAACTGTGCTTATTATTAGTTAAAGGAGACATATTATGCTGTTCCATACTTTAGAACATTCCTACGATGTTATAGTGTCATATGTCCATGCTGAACTTCTGCAAATTTGCACAAGCTGAGCTATAGGGGTCCTGCTGTAATCCACCAACGAGATTTCATATGATTTCCAGTCTCTCTGAACGCTCGGTAACAAGATCTCAGAGAATGCCCAGACTGCAAGGGATCTGCCCAAAACGCGCCCACGACGCCCGCCCCGAACCACCATCTATATGGAAAATCGCAACTGTTTTCCCTCCCCAAAGAAGATGAAAACCGTAGGTCAGACTCAGGGTCCAACACGTACAGACGCACCTCGTAGCTGGCCATGTTTGTAAAGCCAACCAGTATGTATCTAATAATGCAAGGTAAATAAGCACCCACGGGCCTGCACTAAGCAAGGCAATCAGAGGAAAGTGGGGGGGGAACAGCCACCATGAAGCGTCTGAAGTGTTCAAGACTGACATGATGGCAAGCAAAAAGCAGTAAAATATGTCTCCTTTAATGTGCAGTTTTAAACTTTAAAATCTAAATTTCTCTTGTTAAATTGGTCTGGAGCTTTGCTTCCGTTCTCCTCCCCTCTTGTCTCCAACAAAACACACTGGTTACCTGAGGCAACGCAGGTGAGAGCCTGTGTTTCAAGAGAGAGTGATTTACCATGATTCTGCCAACCTCTAACACGCCCACCTATTATGTATGATAATGTATTTCTGGTCCCACCCTCTGAAGACTGGCCATTTAAGTACCAGTATGCCCCTGGCACGCTGGGTAGGGAGCTCTGCATCACGTCACTGTGTTCATGAAAAAGATGTTAATAAGACAAACCTTCAATGGTTTAACAATGTGAAGCTTTTGCCCTTATTACCACAGAATGATGAATAGATGAGGTCAGGGTCAGGGTTTGTGTCTCCCTTCATGATGAGGACCAGAAACGTGGGGAAAAAAAACCTCCCCAGTTCATCCGATGCTGGTGGTTAAGTGTTTTGATATAATAACTGAAATATTTGTGTTGTCCTTTCATAATGATGAAGCCTGAAGTGCTGTTGGTTGTATGTTGCCTATGAATGTGGGGAGACATGATAGTGACATAATGGTTGTTTCGAACCTTTAAAAATGTTTGCGCTGATGTGCCAGTGTCCAAACTGCACCTTTATTTGCACATCCTCTGCTTTATCAAAACACAAAAAAGAGAGACATAAAAGTAATTATTGAATTTTTTTTTGCGCGCACATATTGGATTCAGAAAGTCGTTTCAGTCCACGCTTTTATGGCCTAAAGTCTCCAAAGTGAGCAGCAGTATCTCAAAAGTCATGAAATTACTTCTGCTGCTGCTGCTGCAAAATTGTGAGCTATGTGGTCTCATTTCTCCATTATAAAAGCATCTCACAGCAGTTATACAAAGCCATGATGGATGAATAACACATAACTACAAGTAGAGACATTTCTCATCATTTGTTGTGGTGAATCAGTGTGTGGTGGTGGTGCTCATTTTAGACCCTAACAAGCTATGCCACAGGCTCTGTGAGGCCACACTGAGGATCAGCAACGCTTTGAGCTAAATGATAACAGCCCAACATGCTGAAGTTAAACAGGTATAATGTTTACCATGCTCACCATTTGCATTTACCAAGGTGGCAAACTGACTTTTTTCTAATTAGCAGTAAGCTTCTTAAAGGAGACATATTATGCCCCTTTTGCACAAATTAAAATAGTTCCCAGGTGTCTTAAAGACATGTCTGTGACGCGCTTCAGTCAAAATACCCCAAGGATCAAACATCACAACTCTTTTCATCTGCTCAAAACAGCCCTGTTCAGAACGGCTGGTTTCAGTGCCTGTCCCTTTAAATGCAAATGAACCACTGCTCGCCCCGCCCCACCCCTTCTACCGGTACAGGTACTCATAGGTAGGGGTGGTATTATGCAAATTCCAAAACTAATGACATCATTGTCTGACAACTGAAAGAACAGCTTGTAAAACCACATGGATTTCATTCTAGTGAGCAAATTACAGATTTTTTGTCAATTCTCACATTTTGGGGACCAAAAGGCAAGACAGACACCAAATATATGTTAAAGAGCCTTCAAAACGTGATACTTCCATAATACGTCCCCTTTAAGAGGTGCCACTGAAAGCCAGAAAATGACAACATGCTGCAGTCAGGGCTTGGATTCATCCTCAGAGAACCATGAATGTCTGCAAGAAAATGAATGTCAGTGCATCCAGTGGTTATTGAGATATTTTAATCTGGAAAAAAAAGTCATGGGCAGACTGACACTGACTGATGATACAAACAAAATGTGAGATAAAAATGATGGAGTGAATCTGCCCCCACATGGAAGAGGAGAACTGATTGACTGGATACCATAGTTATAGTTTTGTTTTAGATCTGTGAGTGCTGATTATCAGCCCAGTAACACTGCAGATCTGTGGGACCAATAATCACTCGTGCTTGTTTGGGTTGTTGTGCAAGAGTCTTTAGGGACTCAGCCAAATTAGAGCTGAGTCTGGCTTGCCAGACTAATGCTGTTTGGTTAGAAGTACAGCTGTAGTCGATTAAATCAAGGTAAAATAAAAAGTGTTGATGATGTTTAAAGCAATGCAAAGAACAAGTGCAGCAGTAAAGCATTAATATATCCCTGCTTCCCGTGGCTTTACAGTGTTTTTGTTGTTCTCTCCCAGAACACCAGAGTGCTGTTCAACATACGTGTGGTGGGAGGATCAGCATTTTACAGCTACCTATCACCTCAGGACGGGCGGCCGCTCTACCACCCTGCTGTGGACAGGTGAGGCTCCAGGAAATACACCAAACATCAAGTTAATAGAGGACACACATACACACACACTGCTGATCAGTACCAGCACATCCAAACAAGTCTTGTAACACGTTGCCATCCTGGATGTGTTGACAGATCTTCATCATCAGAGCTCATCATACATTACAGTTTTCTTTCTTTTCTTTTGCTCTGCACATTTTTTGGGGATGCTGACTGTGCTAGCTAGAGCCAAATACAGGCCAATAAAAGTGTTTCTGTTTAATTCAAGAGCGACAGACAGGAATATCTGGGAACACACTTCTAGAGCAGCTGTACGACACATTCTTCTTCCACCTATATCCTGGCAAGAAGAGCATTTCTGCAGATGTGAACAGGCCAAGCATTCAGCCCAGAGTGACCGTTACTGTTTTGGCTGACTGGCTGTCTGGACACTACCTTCTCCTATTATTAGACCAGAGGATTATTAGATTATTCTAAATGTGTTCTTTTGTTGTGGGATTACTGGTATCATGCTCAAACATTTCACTACTGAAATGACCCAGTGTTCCCACAAGCTCATTCAAATTTGATCTAACATAATCAATTTTAATGCAATTTAAATGTGCTCTAAACTAATCTAATAAAGTGTTTCTTGAGAACTACAGGCAGGCAGCCAGTTTCTAGAGACATTTTTTTGACGTAAAATGCACACGTATGACTGTTAAAGTTGTTAAAGTCCAGCATTTGTTTTTGATTGACACAGTCAGTGCAGATGTTCCTGAGGCAGATGTCTGATATCTCATCTTCCCCTTAGTATACATCCTACCAGCTGTGCAGGTCGTGATGTATTTTACAGCAGCAGACTGAAATTCACACACGTTAAATCCTTTTTCATGATTGCATGTCTGATGCCCTCCACTCGCAGGAGTGAATTGCTTTTTTTCAAACGGGCATTTTGGCAAAGTCTTGAAAGGACCTCCATTTGTGTAGTCGCTAAGAACAGTTCAGTCATTCGTTGAATGGTGCTGATGGAGCCATATGTCTTTGAAATCTTTTGAAATGCAAATGTGCAGCACACTGTATCCTAGGAACTAATGTAATGATAGTGTTTGAACTCTAATGATTCGGAAATGTGTTCTGTGCCCAAGTCAACCCACATCAAACAGTACAAGAATGTAACAGTGCAAGTGTTGAGGTGTACTTTGTTCAGCCCCGTCAGCCGCTGCAAACTGTCTGAGTCTCTGTGTAACAGCAGACACATTGCTGTTTTTCATACAGCACCTATGACTGATATCTATTTACAAACTAACTTGTGCCTTGGCTTCTTTATCTCGTCATCCACGGTCAGTCGACCACTGTGGTTACAAATTGAATATAGGATCAGAGTACTTCATTTGTACCTGTAAGTAAATTTGCTCCGCAGTAAAAAAGTCAATCTTGCACTTCTCCATTTAACACACAGCAGAGACCACATGCACAAAAATTAGGCAGAGACAGTCAAGGTCTCCAGACAGTAAACCCCAGACTTTCCCCCGACTTTCACCTCAATGCCGCCATGACATTAACATCTGTGTTCTTCAACCATTTGATGCAAATGTTAGTATTCCCAGATGCTAAGGTCATGAACCTGTTTAGCATCAGCATGTAAGCATGTTGACATTTCCAATTAGTTCAAAGGACTAATATGTGGTGTAGCCTGAACCTTGCTTGGCAATTCACACAGAGCTGTAGCCTCTTCTCAAAGTGAATAACATCGTAATAACATCCCTGCTCTTTCACTTAGCACCAACAGTTTGCTTTGCTTCTTGCAAACTAAGTTGAGATTTGCTCGTTGTACGTTCTCTAATTTGGTTAGTGTCCCAAACAGCACCCAGATCTCCCCAAAGTTTCCTCTTCATGAACATGAATGTCATTTATTGAAACTAGAAACAGTAGCTAGACAAAATAATTTAAATAATAAGTAAATAAATAATAATAAATAATAAAATTACATTTCATGAAGTTTGAGAAATATGGTTGAGAACTCCAGCTAGCGTGTGGACCTTTAGTTAAAATCATGTCGTCGCTTCACCGCTGATATTTTGAAATTCCTCTGTGAGCAGCGCTATGGTTTCTATGACAGTGTCCATAAAGTTTACTTTTACATTGTAACTAGGAAAACATTTATATCTCTCATCTTCTCTTTCTCACACCAGCAGCAGCTACACACTAGATTTGTTCACCAGCATCAATAATAGCATCACTCACTTCTCACTTAGCTGTGCCCACGTATCTCTGTGTCAACGCTGACACCTACTGGTTATACAGCCTCAACACCAGTGCACTCCAGATGAACCGGATAATGACAATGGTGCTGTGAACTTTTCCGTCTGCAGAGCTCTGAAGATGTGCGGCTCAGGAGGACCTCCACACGTCAAGCTCATCATCGAGTGGGAGCACAGAATCAAAGACTGGTCAGTGTGTTTTCTATAGCAATATGCCACATGTTTACTGAAGCATTTTTGCTCTTTTAACCTGACATCAATCTACTTGACACTTGTTTACGTCCCGGGACACAGTCTGTTTGGCAACATCCAGGAGGAGGTGGTGAAAGATGCAGAGAGTGTGAGAAATCAGCAGCAGCAGCATGTCCAACAGTACAGCTGCACCTTGGATGAGTGCTTCCAGCTCTACACCAAAGAGGAACAGGTACTGTGTGTGTGTGTGTGTGTGTGTGTGTGTGTGTGTGAGTCATTAGAGAGACCTGCTACCTGAGACAGACATTAACAGCCATGTGCCGTGACACTGAACCTCCTGAATCCCTCCCTAATCTCCTTTTGCAAGGAGCTGTGGGAATAAAAGCCTTATCAGAACCACAGATTGCTGTTTTTGAAAAAATGACGTTAATCTTTTCTTAATCTTTCCTCTTAGTAAATTGGTGACAGCAGCAGTGATGTGACTAACACTGCATGTTGTCTCTCATTTTATCGTGACAACAGTTTTGCCTGTCTGCAGCAGCTGTGACTTGATAAAGGTGTAAACCAAAGTCTCCAGACCTGTTTGAATAGGAGCAGATATGGATGATATAGATCTTTAATTAATGTTTTATATAGTTTTGTTGTTTGTAGCGTTTATTTAATGCTCATTTTAAACAAAGTTGATCCAGCATGTTTACTACTTTCTATCAAATGAAAACAGCTCAGGTGTATAGAGAGAAGAATTAAATAGATTAAGACAAAAGAACATGGCAGCCTGTTCATGCTGACTGTTTGTACACTCCACAGCCTGTGTGGGCTACTGCCATCACATGGAGTATTTATGATTCAACACCAACACATGCCATGTAAAACTGTTCAGTGCTGCTCATCAAGAATCAGCAGTCAGTCACTGCTGGACAGGACACACAAGGACAGAAATCATTATACACAAACAATTATCTATAATGTTATCATTTTTTTGGCGAAATAAATGCTTTTTAAAATATGTGATGTACTGGTGCCGTGTTCATACTGTCTTATCATAAAGAGCACATTAGAGTTCTTTAAATTTCAGTAGACGTCAAAAACATAAACAAACATTGTGACATCCAAGGTCCACTAAAGCAGCCAAAATTCTCTTTACACATTTCAGGATCCACACTCACACCATAGTGCTGGTGACTCCCTGCAAAGTTGTAGATACATGTAATAAACTGCACTGTCTAACTTATACCAACACTGTACACTATGTGATGTCATGGGTAAACACACACAGATTTGGTGGGGCTGGAGTTTTAAAACTGTTCATGAAGTTTGGAAGATGTGGTCACTGAATACTGTCAGTCTCAGAGCAGTGGCGTGTTGTTCACAGTTGGCTCCATATTAACTGCTGATTTGTGTGCAACTGACTGTGACACTGTTGTTGTTGTCGTTACCTTGTGACTCCACAAAGTGGCGCTGCGGACATGGGTGAGACACTGAACTCAGACCAGGCAGGCAAATGTTTCTCTGGATTAAGCGTCTGACACTGATTATCTGTCTTGCGGAGCAGAGCCAAGTTGGTCTGGTAGACTTGTGTGATTGGACCCATGAATGTTACACACATTGTTTGTAGGTTTCTTAAGGTTTGTGTGTCAACACAGTCCTGTACCTAAGTGCTCTGAGGACTCTCTGACTGCACTGTCTCTCTAGGTTGAGAATCACTGATGAAGGCTCTGACAGAAGAAACAGGAACAAGAGAAAACCTTCACAGTAAATTCTAACCAAATGACCTTGTGCAATGCAATGATCCATCACTCCACAGTGTTCAAGATGATAATTAGGGTGAGGCGGGAAAAGTGAACAAAAGCAGTAACCATGGCAACAGCTTCAAAATGTACATCCTGTTCCAAAGTGGAGTTGACTGGGGCTTATATGAAGACACTATACATTTGCAAGGTTTAGTTTCATTTCCAACAGTGTAATTAAAGGGAATAAGAAAAACAAAGAATACTCAGCTTTTGATTTATCAGGAAGAGGTGGAGTAAAAAGACTGATTTTCAGTTTTTGTTGCCTCTCTTTCTCAGTCTCTTTCTCTCTCCCTCGCCAGCTTGCCCCAGATGATGCCTGGAAGTGCCCGCACTGTAAGCAGCTGCAGCAGGGCATGGTGAAGATGAGCCTGTGGACGCTGCCGGACATCCTCATCCTGCACCTGAAGCGCTTCAGGCAGGTGGGAGAGCGCAGGAACAAGCTCACCACATTCGTGCATTTCCCCTTTGCGAGCCTGGACATGACACCTCACATGGTGAATCGCAACCACAGCACCCATCAGCTCCCTCTCCAACCTGGGTGGAAGCAGTCACGGCGACCAGACCTCGCTCCTCCCGACTTCCTGTACGACCTGTACGCCGTGTGCAACCACCATGGAGGAATGCACGGAGGACATTACACAGGTCTGAGTAACTTCTGAGCAGTGATTTACAATACAAATAATGATACTACAGCATTTTTTTTAAAGATATCAAATAGTTTATAGTATGAAAAATAAAGTAAAGTAAGTAAAGTTGATAAACCAGAAGTTAAGACAAAAAACTAAACATAACACATTATTTTTGTTTGCATTCTCACCCATAGCACCAAGGTGAGATTTTGGAAACACTGAGCAGCAAGGATTGGTCTGATGTTGTTTCATCTTGTAGACTGTGTTAAAAAAAAAAAAACTGGCAGCAACATTTTGAATCAGGTGTGATCACTGAATTAGGATCATTGAAAAAGGAAAAAAGGATGGATGACCTCGAGACCCACAAATGAAAGGAACAGCCTTGTCTTGGTTACATTTCTCAGGCAAACAAAGTGGCACTGCACCACTTCACTCACCTGAACATCAAAAGACTACTCGAAAATTATATCTTGTTTATAGATCTCTCAGCTTTATTAAATAAGGTACTCAGATTTGATGAAAGAGAGTTATTGAAGTGTCTTACAGGAGCCATTACAATGAATCATAGGAATGCAGAACATTTTTAGACAGTTCTGATGCTCAGCAAGATGGCACATTATAAAGGACACAGTGCAGCTGTCAGACTTGAATACAGTTGTGTATAGGGCTGAACGATTTAGGAAATTTTCTAATTAATAAAAAAACTGCTTTCAGCCTTGCCACTACGTGCTCCTTGCTTCTTCTTTTTTTTTTATAAAGCTCCGATGTAACGATGGGGCTAAAATATATGCAGGAGAACCTGCTGTACTGCTGATTCAGTGTATTTATCAGAGCTTGATCACCATGCTGAGAGGCACAGCTAGCATTGTGCAGTAAACCAAACTAATTCCACACAGCGGACGTACTGCTCCTCTTTGACACTAAAGTTTCTGTAGTGCTACGTTCAGCTGAGCCTAAGGCCAGTATTCAACAGATATAAGTGTGGCTCCACTCTCCCTTATGTCATGTAACAAAATCGCTTTATCATTTTGTGATATAGTTGTAAATACATTAAATCGTTCAGTCCTAATTGTGTATAATCTGAGAGCAATGAAAATCGATTTAATGTCCGCGCATGATTTGCCTCATGGGGAGCAGGTTGATTGTAAAATAAACATGGACCCAGGGTTGACCCCTGGGGCACCCCACAAAAATTACATTTTTACATTCATTAACCTCCCTGCCTCAATGATTGTCATCCTCTGTCACTTACTCCAGTCACGCATATGCACTTCATTTTCTTCGCTGTTGTGATTATAGCCTTCTGTAGGAACTCTGTTGATGGCCAGTGGTACAACTATGATGACAGCAGTACTGAGCCAGTGCCAGAGGGGGAGGTATGCACACGTGGAGCCTACATCTTGTTCTACCAGAGAAGAAACACCATCCCCCCCTGGTCTGCAAGCTCCTCAGTCACTGGTTAGTACACATTCTATGTAGCAGCCCATGTTCACAACAGCCAGGTGGCATCTGCATTATATTCCACTGACAAAATGGGAGGTCTGAGCATCACTACATGTCACACCATCAATATTTACAGATTTTTCTGCAAAAATCTGAAAATGTTCTCCTGTAACTTCAGTCTGCCAGAAGTGTTAGATGAACTGCCTCTCACCACCTGTGTGCATTTTCACTCTGATCTCAATAATTATCTAAGCTAGTAATTATTTTAGCCATTAAATGAAAGTTCTCGATGCAATAAATGATCTTCATTTCCTGGTGTTGGAGAGGTGTTTGTCTTCATGATTTCAGTGTAATGAGGGTATTCACAGATGGGTGGAAAGGCTGTGAACATACAGGTTTCATGTAGTAGTGTGGCTCCAGCATTTTCCCTCAGTGTGACTCTTGGAGGGCAATAGATAGTAGCTGTGGGGAGGCGTTCTCCTGCAGTGCATGCTCCTGACAGCTTGTGGCTTATTTTAATGAACTCTTATCCAAAGAAATTGGATCAATTCTTTTCTTCTTTTGCAGGTTCCACAAGCTCATCCACCTCTGATCACTGGCTGGTGCGGCTGACTGGGGGAAGTAAGAGGGGCAGCATTGTGTCAGGAGGGCCCACCCCTGTTCCACCAGGGCCCATACAGGCCCCAGATTCTCCTGAGCTGCCAGTGTTTGGAGATGAACCTCCCAAAACAGTAGAAACAAGTAGGTTTTGTCCTCACACCAATCCAGTCCCGTTTCTTGATTTCCTAGAAGTCCACGTTAAAATTCTTAAGAATTTAGTTGTTGCTTTAGTTGCTTTCGCAAAACTCTTGGTCACCCTGGTAACAGCAAGTACAGCTTGGTACAACAGCAAACACTCACTGGGTAGCTACAGTGCTACTGAAGGGCAGCTGATGTATCCGTTTACAGTGCAGTCAAACAAACTTGTGATATTTTAACAAAGTAGCCTGTCATTAATCTGTCCCTTTTAAAACATACTAGAGGTGTATATATCACATGTCATGCCCTCTCCTTCAGATGGGTTTGAGGCCAAACCATTTGTCCGTGGGACCCAAGCCAGGAGTGTCAGCATGAGATCTCCAACTAAGCCCAAGGAAACTATGAGCAAAGTTCTGCCGCTGCGGTGGTCCTTTGCCTCCAAGGACCGTGTTAAACACCAAACCCAGACCCAACCTGGAGAGCTGGTGGAGTACCTGGAGTCTGGGCGCCGGCCACGCTGTACCAAAGACCCTATCGTCACACTGGTGGCCACCCCACCACAAAGGACTGCCCAGGGAAGAGCCTTCGACATGGGACAGGACTGCAGCTCACCAAGTGGCAGCAGCCTTAGTTGCACAGAGAGACTCAGCTCAGACACTTGTTACTCCCCCAAAATACCAGAGGGACAGAGCAGGCCTTGTATGGAGCGAAACATCTGCCAGGGCAACTTCAAAGCAAGGGATGATGGTTCTCTGAGGCAGAGGTCATCTAAGAGAGCAAGGCAGGACCAGGGCAGGACCCTGGAGCTGCAGCTGCAGAGAGGAGCCATTCTTGGAGGTCATATCAGCCACAGTGCACCTCCAAGCAGAGACTCCACTTTGAGAAGAACTAAGGTCCAAACAGGGGTGTCCTACAGGACATCTAAAGACATGCTACAAATGGTCCTTCAAGCTGAGGACAGGAGGGGGCAGACGGGACAGGAGGGCCGCAGCCACGACAGCCTCTTGTCTTTTTTCAAACCGGGTTTCATGAAGAAAGATTTTCCTAGGTCACCAATCAAGGGACACAATGAGCACGTGGATTGCCACGGACAACTGGAGAAGACAGCAGGCAGTAATTCTGCCAAACTGTCCCTCTCCAATGGGACGCTGGCAACAGTGGCGCTGGAAGAGAGGAAGGCCTGTGTCATCCCCAGGTGTGACACCCATCACTGCAAAGTACAGCTGGTAAATGGAAAGGCCGGGAGCCACGACCCTGTGGACATACAGCGTGCTCACAGCTCCAGCAACATCCAGACGAGGCTGGATCTGACATTTCGCAGGTGTGCCTCCCTGCAGAGGAATGGTGAAATTGTGGCCCCTCCCACTCACCGCATCCTGCTGTCAGACAAGCCCAGCTACGCCACTCTGCAGCGAACACGTTACAGTACCACCTCCCTGGGTAGGCACAGACCTCTGAGGACTGTCTTTGAACCTGCACTGCATGCTTAGCTACAAACACATGCTACTACATACAGAACAGTAGGAGCTGTAGGGTTTTTTGCTGTTTGGCTGATGTCACTTATAGAAACTAGTTAAAGCACAGGGTTGACTTTTTGCTCAGCCTTGATTTCAGTGTCTTTCATCTTTTATACAACACGATTACCAGTAAACAGTAATTTAATGATGTAACCAGGGTTTGATTCACTGCTGTGATAGATAGACAGCAACTGACAGTGTGGTACAAGTTCAGTCTTACAAAGTAAATGGGACAAAACGCATCTTCAGTTTTCAGTTATCAAAGTGTAGACCTATGTCTGTTTTATTGTTATCATCAATACCAATCATAGTGATGATGTCAGTGGCAGGTTACGATGTGATGAGACTGATGTTTTGTGTTTGTGTTTCCCGTTGAAAGTGCCTCTGTGACAGCCCAGAATGACATTGGAACATGAGGACCTCTCTTCTGATCTCTACGCTCAGCACAGAGAAGCTCCTAGCAGGAGGCGTCGCTGGAAACATTGTGTATCTTCTCCCTCCCGTCATAGTACTGTTCTAAGTTCTTACCTGTGTGTGTCTTAAACTAAATCTATGCAGAGGTGAAATTACTGAGGAGATAAACTGCTGTAATGTGATTTATGTGGTGTTCCTTGTTTTGTTTAACGAAACAGTCTGCTGTTAAGATATACTTTTATTTTGGAGTTTATGAACAATATTTGAAAAGAAGAGGGTGATTTGGTAACTTGATATGTTTTAAGTCCATTCTTAAAGGGGACATATCATGGAAATATCACTTTTTGAAGGCTCTTTAACATATGTTTGGGTGTCTGTCTTGCCTTCTGGCCCCCAATATATGAGAGATGACAAAAATATCTGTAATTTTGCTCCTTAGTTTGAAATCCATGTGGTTTTTCAAGCTGTTCCCTCGGTTGTTGTTGTTGTTAGTTTTCGAATTTGCATAATACCACCCCTACCTGTGAGTACAGGTACCAGTAGAAGGGGTGGGGTGGGGTTAGCAGTGGTTCATTTGCATTTAAAGGGACAGGCACTGAAACCAGCCGTTCTGAACAGGGCTGTTTTGAGTGGATGAAAAGAGCTGTGATGTTTGATCCTTGAGGTATTTTGACTGAAGCGTGTCACAGACATGACTTTAAGACACCTGGGAACTATTTTAATTTGTGCAAAAGGGGGATATTATGTCTCCTTTAAGTGTAGGAAGTCCACCTAAAAACTAAAATCCTAAAAAAAAGCAGTGGTATACACTGGAGTCTTTTCAGCATATACATATTATAGATAATGGGCTAAAACATGTAAAATTGTTCTTAAACACTGCAAAAAGTACTAACACCTGCACTGTAAATTGGCTGCTGTTAACAACAGGCATCACTCCTTTGTCATTTGGGATAATCATCCTCTCATCTTACCATTGCACTTTCTTAAGAATTGTTTTCGTATGTTTCAGCATGACCAGAGCTTATAAACTCGGTTACAATTAGACTGAAGCGTAAGGCTCAAACCAAAATTACCAAAAAGTAGTCATGTAATTGGTCTCGATGATAGTGACAAATACACGTCTCAGGACCAACAAAAAAAATAAGCCTCACAAATGTGTATGATGATCTGTGTGTAATTCGTGTTTACAAATAAACTGCCTGATCCACAAATAGATACTAAACACAAGGAACAAATGTAAAACGTTTTACAGATAATCACATTACAAAATAAATTTCCCTCAGTTCAGGCTGATTGAAAATTACTTTCAATTATTCTATGATATGGTGGATTTAATATTTTGGAAAACTGGTACTTGCTACTTGGAAATGACTTATTGCTTAATGCATTGAACCCCAGTTCAGACTTGTTGCATGGTTCATACACACACATTAAACAAGGCTGAAATAAATGCAAAGACATTTTATTACATATTGATGTGCTTAATATTAAATATTATATCAAATGTTATTTATAGTCTGTGTGTGTGTGTGTGTGAGTGACAAGTATTTAACTTGTGGTTTATTTATCAGTCAACCTGTTTCTCACAGAAATCATCATACACATTTGGAAATCTTATTTTTATTAGTAATACCGAACAAATTAATCTCCAGACTTTGTGTGGCTCAGGCTGAAACAATAAATAATCTGTCACCAACAGATAAATAAACTATGGGGTTTCGTCTGTGGAGGAGAGAGATTTTTAAGCTATATCAGAAAACAGGAGGTGGCATCTGGCTCTAACACAACAAACTCTATATCCATTACCAACCCTAGTAGGAGGCTCACAGAGGGAGGCTGTTTGTCCACCTTTTCTCAGCTCACCATTACGTTGGATGTGAATTCTCACTGATAAAATACCAACATTAACAGGACCCCATACAGAAACGCTTAGTTTGAAACTGTTTCTTCTTTGGGGGTTGAACAGAGGATTCATACTGCACGCACGCACACACACACACACACATATATGCTCCCATACATAGACTTATTATTTCTCTGCAGCCACAGGGATGGGAGGTGTCATAATGGTAACGGCACTGCCACATTCATATTCACTGTAATAAAGTAACCACACACATCATAAACAGAGGGAGGATATCCAGTATTTATTTAATGCACAGTCATCAGTCATAATCATTGTTTCTGTATCTGCACCACATCTGCTTTTTTTCTGCTGGAGAAGGAGAAAAACTCCAAGGGAACAACATTCGTAATCCTTCACTTACACTCTGTGTGACTGATTTTCAATTTCAAGTTTTTGTTATCTTATTCTTTGTAAAGTTGTCACTGGGAATTAATAGGGAACAGTGAGAGTTCAGATTGGTTGCCTGCACTGTAACTGTATTCACATTTCATGTTGTGTCATTTAACATTACTGTTTAACTACACTCTACCAAAATGAAATAAGTGTGTGAAGGATGTTTCTGAGACATTACTTGGGAAATGTGGCTAGATTATATTTTATTATTAACTTTTTTAAAACTCTACATTTTGTACCTGATGTGTAATTATGTATTTAAGTACAAGATTAAACCTGTATGTTTCAGGCTACTGTATCAGATGAATACATAGAGTTAGTGGTGTTGAACTGGACACAATACACATAAGTCCCTGTACTGGACTGTCTATAATGTCTGCTTAATGTACTGCAAGTGTTATGGATCGCAAATTAAACACAGCATTTCTCACAAATGAATTCAGTGGAACTGACTGCTTGACCACAGCATGAGTGTTTCATCGTTCTTATCTCACTCATTTTTCTTTTAGAATTCAAGGCGGCGTGTTTCTTCTTAGTGAGTCAGACAACTTATCAGCTCTACAGAGCTCTGATAAATGCTGGTTTCCCTGAGCAACAAAGTGAGTTTGTGAAGGTGCAACTGCTGCTGCTCTACATGTAGCCATGCTTGGCTGAAGTGAATTAACGTGAGTATAATGAGTGCTTTCACTGTCAATGGCGAAGAAAGAGTAAGGAGCATTCATCTTCCAGTGGTGGATCCTCAAGTGTTTGATATCACGTTTGCATCATCACCATTATAACCTTGACGATTCAAACCTAGCAGCTGAGACTGTTAGCTCCTACTTACCCTCATCTCACAAATATCTTGTTGTTACCCCAGGTTACAGCTGTTTTCCATAAACACTCAGGAACAGGTGCTGGATACAGGAACATCACACACAGCTCCATTTAATTTTATCAGCACCAATACCTCTGTCCACACATAGGAAATGAGAGATACACAACAAAAGGCTCATTGATATAACTGTAATTACTTGTACAGTCACACGGGGATGGGAGACCATTATGACAGGACAGATTAAGAAAGCAATATGGATAGATAACAAGTACACAAATACAGTTCAAACCAATCCTGCTCTAACTTCCAATCAGTAGTTTACAAAAGACACAGGAGGAATAGCTGAGTTCATTTCATAGTGTAATAAATTAAATACAAAATTATAAATTATCACTGCAAGTTGTAGACAGTTAGTTTTAACACTTGTGTGTCCCTCTGCCTCCTAGACCACACTCACCAGTCATGTCAGGGGCTCCTGGAGCACAGAGGTACGTCACTGCAACCAGGTGAGAAGGGAAACTGTCAGTGGTCAGCAGACACAGGACTTTTAGGGGTGTTCAACTGCTCTTTAGATTAACGAGGCAACCGGTGCATCACTAAGGATAACATGACATTAGCTAGGTGATGAGTTATTAAAAAGCAAATACAGTGCATTTTGTTTTTGTTTGTTTTCAAATGTTCACAAAGCACAACGCTGTGGGGTTCAAACCTGCCCGTCACATTTTGAAGTTTGTATGATCTCCTTATTTCCTCCGTGAGCTCCAGCTTCCTCACACAGTCCAGACACATACAGATTCAGTTCATTTGCAACAGTCGCCACCTTGGTTGTTGCCAAGAAACCTACAAGTATGAAACATAAGTAATATTGCTGGATTTGGACAAACTGAGTCACACACCAAAGCTGATGGTCTGGTTGAGCTCCAGAGGTCCTCTGTGGAAATGGGAGAAGATGCTCACTCAACTTCTTATTTCCTCAGTTGCTTTTTTGTTACACAAACAAACAAGTTGTTTTGGTTTTGTTTTTTGGTTGTTGCTGTTTTTTCAGCAACAACCTTTTAATATGCTGCTGGTGGTCTGTGGTCCCAGCTGGCCACTAGAAAACGTTGCTAATCAAATGTAGAGTCAAAAGCCTCACCATGTGACCATGTAACATTTCAGACAGATGGAACAGAGATCAGGTGAAGCAGTGCCACATGTTAATCACTCAGCTTCTGATGCTGCCTTTGATGACAGTGCAGAGAGCAGTCACTACGCTGCCGCTGGAAGTTTGACACAAACACACAAAATACCATAATTTACACTGAAGACAAATGTATTAATTTGAAATTCAAATGGCTTCTCTTGAACTCACCAGTGTATAATTCTAATTTAATACCACACATTTTTCGTTCCTGAAATTTCATATCTTTGTGCTGCAGCCTTTTATTCTTTCATGTGCTTTTCTCTCTGAAACTGGAATCCACTCTTCATCAGTACTGAAGCACTCCACATCATCATCCAGAATTTGAGAGGTTATGATGTGTCTTGATGTGGCTGAGGCTCCTGATAGCAACTTGTCCAGAATACTAATTTTCCTTTGATGTTGATGTTGAGCAGTCATAAAAATTGAATTTTTCCATTTTGATAAAAAATGTAGTAATCTCATCTCGCTCAGTCAAATCAGTGTGTCAGTACTGATGAAGGTAGGTGATGAATATTTAGCTGTATGTTCAAGAGCACATGATTGGAATAAATCTCAAATGAAAATCAACGGGTTAAGAATGAGGACCCTGTCTGTTTCATATGCTTCTGTTTCTATGTATTTCTATATGACATAACTTTATGTTTGATGGTACAAACCCACATTTTGAAAACGATTTACAGTAAAAACACAGAGTTGCATCCAATGCTTTGAAAAATGTACTTGAGTAAAAAAGAAAAGTAAGAATTTTAGTATACCAAAAGTACATAAGTACAACATAATGTGTTTGTTATGCAGAGTGGTCTATTCCCAAATAACAAATAGCATATATGTAGGCCTGACCATAGATTCACATAGTTTGTTCAATGAAGGTATTTTCTTTAATAAGTTTACACACCACTGGATGATTGACACCACTCCGCCCTCCTGTATGCTGAACTGGGTAGCTGGGTGTACCATTGTGTTTAACCTGTTAGCATCTTGACATTAATGTAAAGTTTTTAAGCTAAAGGGATGAGTTTTCTTTAATAGTCTGTCACAGATAAAACAGCATCTGTTGTTTTAACAGGCAGGCTGTGGCCCCCCATTACCTGCCTTTCTGCTAAACCAAGCAAAGCTAAAAGTTGTATGTATTCACTGTATAGACATGAGAGCAGTAAACTTTTTGTTATTATCTTATTGATCTCCGTGCAAAGGATGGTTCAAATTTGTAATTTCTTCAAATGAGTAAGCTGTGATTGGAATAGAATATAAACGTATAAACAGCAAACCCTTCCTTTTTACACCTGTTTATGTCTGTGGATATTTATTCCAAGCTATTATCTCAGAGGACTCTGCGTAGCCTATGTATCAACACCAACAGCTGTTTCATGTTGGCAGAATATTGAGTGGAAATGCTCCTGATGAAATGAAGCCATGTGTGAGCATGTTACATAAAAGAGACGGCAAAACAAGTCAGCAGAAATCGGCCCTGACAGTCAGAGGAGGTGTTTTTGCTGATGTTAACATTAACTGTACCTCACAGGAATCACTGATCCATCGTTCACTCATCTCTGCAACATCCACACACCATTTAGCTGCTCCCAGTATGGCATCAGTTTCCTAGTAGCCACACAGAGGCACAGCTGTGCTCTGAATACAGGGAGGATGATACAGGAGTCCATATTCATTGTGATAACAGTAATTGCTGCCTTTGCTCATGTGGAATTTGTACAATGGTGTTTTATTGTCCTGAGGCAATTTTTTTGCTGTTTTATGCTTTATCACTCCAGAAAGGTGAGCCTCCCTGCCTTCCTGTTTTGGCTTTGACAGCGATGGCTGATGGGTAATTGCATGACAGTGAACAACGGACAACATATTTAAGACTTTCTGAATTTCAACTGTGTTTAATAGGCCAAAGAACAAATTCCTCCATGTTTGCAGCAGACTGAAAAAATTACACTAAAAGCAAAGACAGGACTCTCTAATGTAATAATAAAAAAAAGAGACATAATGGTGGCCAGAGAATCACATCCTGATGTCTGCATCATGGAAATAAAATTTAAAAAATGGCAAATTGGTGAGAATGAAAAACAGTGGCTCTTGCATCAACGGCTTTTGGACGACAAATCATGTCAATGTAGTGAATGCTCAAAATATTCAAAATAGTGATAAACTGAAACCACATGAAAGCTATTACCCTCTATTGATTTACAACCAAAGAAGAGTTTCTCCTTCTTTTTAGTTTATCTTTTCTCTTGTTGCAGCACCAGTGTGGGAGTTCTTGTTCCCTTTGCTGCAAGAACCATGAACTGTCCATCCACAGTTTCACCTCCGCATCAGCTGTTTTGTTTGATGCTTTAATGACTTTCTTTGTAAATACAAAACCAAAGCTCAAGGAGTTCACACTGACATCAGCAGTTGCTGTTTCCTTTAGATGGAGACAGAGCAGAAAGACGGTTTTAAAAGTTGAAATCTCTGCTCTCTGCACACTTTTAAAACCGTCTCTTGAGCTTTGATTTTCATCAAACAAAACAGCTGTTGCGGAGGTGAAACTGTTGCTGTTAATTATCTGAAA
Source organism: Selene dorsalis (assembly GCA_900303245.1). Taxonomy (NCBI): domain Eukaryota; kingdom Metazoa; phylum Chordata; class Actinopteri; order Carangiformes; family Carangidae; genus Selene; species Selene dorsalis. The sequence goes on along the minus strand of OMNW01034566.1, from coordinate 3,353 downwards.
ATATCTTAAATCTTAATCCCACACACATGACAGAACACACACTGTGTGTGGCTGAAGAGTCCAGATGTCATGACAAGGATTTTTAGGCTTCACTGAGGGTGTTACTGTGAAACTAACTAACCTGTTCCTTTGTAACACCATCAAGTCTTACTCTGAATTTAAGTGTTGAAAAATTAGACTGGATGATGATTAATGATTTCTTTAACTAAAAAGGACATTTTATACACTTTACCTGATTGGTCCAGCATGTGGTTGCCCCATTACATGAAACAGAAATGTCCTCTGCATGGTTTTACTCTCTTCTCAGCCCCACCGCAAAGCACAAAGTTCAGCAAAGACTCATTATTTATTCATTAGCTTATATACGCACGGGTGCATGTTAACTAAATCAAAATGTTAACTGAAGTTTAAAAAAACACAAACTCACAATAATAATAATAATAATGGCTTTTTAGCTCTTTTCATGGCACCCAAAGCTCTTTACACAAAAATCAGACATTCATACACACTCAGGCAAAGTTCACGCAAAGCTGTAGAATGAAGCAACTTCTTGAAAATCGGAAAAATGTGTTTTCACATGCTTTATGACGTCGTACACAGTAAAATGGAGATATTTCACCAGGGTTCAACACTTTATTTCATTTAATGCATGTCAGTGCAGTGCACCTGCTGGTGTGGGCTCACCAGTTCAAGAATACAACGGGTTACAAAGAGGCACACTCAGTATTCACATCACAGTAAGCACAGTCACTTACAAATACACAGAGACAAGTACCTGCATCACAGCATCACACAGTCACAGTGGCCACACATTAGGCTCTAATGGGTTGGATAATAAACACAATCAGACATGTAGAGTTATCAGTGTGATGTAAGCAGGACCTGTAGACCTTCACCTCCCACAGACAGACTCACACATCAACTGGTGATACAGACATTCTTTCTTTCCTAATGAGAACAAGCAGTCTGTCCCCGTTTAGTAATTTCATAACACATCAATTACATGGCACGTCAAGAGCAGCACAGAGGGCAGTCAGTGGGCTTTTTACACTTCACACTTCACAAGTTGTAATGGTGCTCCACTGCTAAATGCTGCGTGTTTCAACATTGAAATGAGTGTTTCAATCTACAAGCAGCGACACAGGAAACACCCACGTGACATTTTTCCGCCACAACCTGGAAAAAATTACAATCACTAAAATGTGACAAGCTGCAATCGATGCTGTACAAATGGATTCGATAGACCGGCCACATATTTGCTATTTATGTAATGATCAGTCTGTTTCTGTCTGGGTCAAAATCACAAACACTGACAAAAAACTGCACAACAGACATAATGAAATGCAGAATAACTTCTGTACTAATCCAACAACACTGATTGCAGACTGCAATATACAACTGCTGATACAATTCAATAGTCAAAACAAATATTAATAAGTGATTTTTCAGATAATAGTAGTTGTTATGATGAGGGACAGAGTCAAGGTTTGCAGAACAGTTAAATAATTTTACTGATAAACATTGAACTACAGAGGACCACAGTGGCTTTATTAATGTGTATACTTTTTTTTATTACTTGTATGCCTTTATTGTGCCATATTTGACAGAAAAATCCTCTTTTTCCCAGTGCTGAAATGACTCAAATACAACCACAGTCACTTCAAGTAGACATATGTGTGGAGGCACAGTAATGATGGACCATGCCATTTTTAAGTGTTGCTTTTCATTGTTCTGACTCAGTTTTCTGAATGTGCGTAGTTTGCTGCATCTTAAATGTGATGACAAAGATGGAAGAATAATGACTTTTGTCTTTTTTCTCTCAATATGATAATAACTGATGCATAACTTGCCTTGTAATGTTGCAAATTGTATAACGACCATGCACAAAGTGTATAGTATAGTTCAGAAGAGTCTTCTTTTTAATGGAAATTCCACCTTTGTCTTGGTGTTCTCTGGGGATATTAGAGTGGTCAGTAGTGGCAGATGGTGATTTGTTGGCTGTAGTCATTGGCTTGCAGGTTAACTGTCCACCTCAGTGCACAGCCACAGTGACAGGCAGCATGTTTTGAAGTAGTTCCCTTGATGACTGCGAGTGAGATGGATTGGAGCTGTCAGCTGCCATCCTCAGACTCACGCTGCCGTCAGCCAGAGCAGGGGCGACTCTGAAAACCCTGTGAGATGGACGGATGGCTACGATGAACTTCCTCTTGAACGTTTCACTTAAAATAATGTAGATAAATGGGTTAATGCAGCTGTTGGCATAGCCCATGCTGATGGCTATGTTGTAGGCATACAGGAAAGCAAAGGTGGGCCGCTGCACTGCCAGGTGGGCCAGCTGCAGGACGTAGTAGGGGGCCCAGCAGATGAAAAATGCCAAGCAAATGGCCACTGCCATAGAGGTCACCTTTCTTGTCCGCACCCTCTGGCTGCGCTGGGGCAGTGGAGCAACTGTGGATGACATGTTTTGGAGAATTTTGAAGAAGACCCCGCAGATGATCACCAAAGGCAGAGCAAAGGCCAAGAAGAACTGGTAGAGAGTGAACCAGTATGTATCTGTAGCAGGGTTGGGCAGCAGGAGGGCACAGCCGACCGAGCCATCCTTGAGGCGCATGAGTCCTGTGTACATCCAGACTGGAGTGATGGAGACCAGAGAAAACACCCACACAAGAGCTACTGCTGCCCCGGCCATGAAGGGAGTTCGCACATGTTTGAAGCGGATGGGATGCACGGTGGCCAGATAGCGATCCAGGGTCATTACAGTCAGGATGTACGTGCTGACAATCTGGCTGTTGGAGTCAAGCGCTGTGATGACAGTGCACATGGTGCCACCAAAGCACCAGGAGCCATTACCCACAAGCTGGTGAATGAGAAAAGGCATGCCGAGGAGAAAGAGGAGGTCTGCGATGGACAAACTTAAGATAAATATATCTGGAACTGTTTGCTGGGAGCAGAGCTTCGTCTTCTTCACTATGGTGTAGATGACTATACTGTTTCCAAAGATCCCAAAGAAACAGATGACACCAAAGATGCTGGGCATGAGCACATTGCTGTACTGCTTATGATCTGCAAAGAGAATGCTTCCTATTAGTCACTTGGTGATTGAGTGATTTTTTTTTCCAATTAATATCCCTTGTATGATTAATATCTGAGCCATGAAATTCACAATAATCACTCCCTAACATCAAATATGTACAAAAATATAATATTTAAATTCACTATCTATAGATAACCCTCTGTTTTAATAGATATGTACAGGTATGACACAAACATCGTCTAATGAGTGAAATCCTAATAGTTTGTTTATTAAAAAAAAAAAAAAAAAACAAAATAAAAAAAAAAAAACACTTTTTCTG
>OMNW01034564.1:0-14095 GCA_900303245.1 Selene dorsalis | reverse complement strand
CACTTTTGCCGCATAAATCACTGATTTCCATGCAAAATGTGCAAAAAATGCAGGGCTTGCATGATTTCGTAATCCCTGCATTTCCATTGCATAAATGTCTTTGCAGAAAGTTGAAAAATGTTGCATGTGCATTATGAAGTGATGTAATTATGCAACGTGTGAAGTTATCGCCTCGCACGAGAAGATAAACTAAACCATATGAGAGAGAGAATAAAAAACAGCCCAATGATTACAAGTAATTATTCTTATTCTTTACCATAAATGTCTTGTTTTAGTAATTAGGACAAAGGGATGCAATGGTGACAACAGGTTGTTAGAGGAATCATCTTTTTTGTTCTTTAATCAAATCACATTTTTTGTCCGTTCCTGCAATGTCATTGCATACAACTGTATAAATGCCCTGCATATTCCATTGCATTTCTTTGGGGAAAATCAGCCACATAATCAAGGATTTTTGCACAAAAAAACACTGTGTTTTTCTTGAAGGACTGTATAAAGCAGATATTGTCTTCAAATGGCTGCAGCCCTGCAGGAGGTAGAAACAGCTGAAATATAGACCTCACGCAGTAAGTGGTGCAAATATATACATTTTCTTCATAAGCCGGTCATCATGGTGACCTGGGTCATGATGCTGAAATCACATATCCCTGCAAGATTCGCAAAAGGTCTTTTATCATGAAACAGATCGTATAAAAGAAGCGTTCCACAAAAGTCCTCATTTTTTCAAGCTATAATGGTTTTAGTAAATGCTGAAAGCTAGCCATTTGAACAACCTCCTCTTACTTTCTCCTATTACAAGTTAGATTTATCAAGATCTCTGACCAGGGTGAAATCATACAGCTCACATCAGGGCAGCCTTGAGTGTCTGCAGAACACCTCAGCTACTGTACTTCCGTGATATCTTTGATCGTATGTACCGTCTTACACCGGCTGAAATGTCTCCAGTACACTTTTATGAATCGTTTGATGGAAGCGCTCCTAATAAAATGCTTACAGGGAATTGGCAGAAGCTCATAAATGTCTAATCAGTGAGGGATCTTATCTTTTATGATGCCAGCATTGAGGTGCACAGCACACATTGGTACACACAAAGACACACAGCAGGAATCCACATTTGCATATTTTAGAGGATACATAGTCTCCCATTTTCTCTCCTTTCACATTCCAGTGCTACTTCTTTAAGTTCTACTAAAAATTCTGGACCACAGGCACGACATCTGCAGAACTCCAGGGAGACCACCAATATTATTTCCAGGCTTCTCTATCCCTCTTCGGGATCGCAAACTGGGGTAGACAGCGGTATGAAGCAAAGTAAAGCATTATGGCTTTTTTCTGTGAATCTGGTAGTTTCTGCTGCTTTCACTGTATCCCTGGGTGTTTGCATAGCCTTGAGACATCCTTCAGCCTCGTGGTTTACCAGGTCCAGGAGGATTTTCTTAAAAAAGGGTGAGGGGGGAAAAAAAAACTTCAATTTGCTCCATCTATTCCTGGGAGCTGGAGAGTTGTGAAAGCTGATAGGAAAGCATTCTTTACATTCTATAATGGCTTTCTTCGAAGACCCGGTTGTTGCTTTTGGGCAAACAAAATCTAAAATAACCTCAACCCTATCAGTGGCAGCCAGACGATCAGCACAGACACTAGCACCCTCCACTGAGCTCAGTGGGGAAAGATTGGCCATGTGGCTCATATCACTGACAAATACATGGTTGACTTAAAGTACATTCTCATGTACAAACAGTTGAGTTTTGGGCTTAGAATATGTGTAGTATATATCTCATACAAATGCATAATTCAGAGCATCTTCAGATATCAATGCATACAGAAAATACAACCTGGACAGAATTATTGAACACAATTATTGGCACTTTTCATTAACATTTCATTGCAGAAGATTTGGCTTCTAAATGCTTTCTGATGTCATCTTGCAGGTAGTTTCTGCCACTCTTTCATTGCTAAGCATTTCAGTTTGCAGGAGTCACATCTGCAATTACAGATTTAATCTCTCTTCTAATGTTTCCAATGGGATTTCAGTCAGGGCTCATTACTGGACATGAGCTTTGGGTCATTTCCCTGTTGAAACACCCAAGGTGTTCAAGTCAAACTATATTTTCTGGCACTGAGTAACATATTACTCTCATATATCTTGGTTAATCTTCTGATTTCATCATTCCTTTGATAAATTCAATGCCTAAGGTACTAGAGGCAGCAAAGAAGCTTCAAAGCATGATACTGTAGGACCATGTTTGGACTGTAGGTGAGACATCCCTTTCTATATGGGCCTCATTCTGTTGCCTAAACAAACTGATTGTTAAGTTTGTGCTTCGGGAGAAAGCGGACTCACAGTACAGACCAATAGGAGTCCCGGTTTATTAGTGAAACAGTGCACAAAACAAGTGTGTGGGGGTTATGGGGTTAGAGAGGGGTAAGATTGGGCAAGCTCTGTGCAGGCCAGGAGTGGAGTGGCATGGTCCAGGGGAAAAACGCAGGAAAGGAAGGGCCGCGTGCAGTGGCAGGATGGCTGGACAGCTGTACTGGAAACAGAAGAAAAGATAACAAAATCAGGGACATGCAAAACAGAGCTGGGGTGCAACTAAGTAAAACGCTGAGGGGGCCAGGTGTTACCACTACTGGGTCAACGACACTGGTGAGGAGAAACGTGATGAACCAGGTTCACAGAGGAGGAGGAGTTGATGAGCTGATGCAGAGCAGGTGTAGTTCCAGGTGGAGATCAGTGACGCATCGAGCCCACAGAGACAGACAACACAGACACAGAGGGGAGAGGGGAAAACTAGGGTCCCTTTTGGCCTTCATCCCAGGCGCCCTCTACTTGGTTTAGTGCGTGGTGCAATGTACAGGCTCAAACCACCTCTCCAGATAGATATTGTACTGAGATAAAGCTGCTGCAGATTCGAAAACACTTAATCTGAAGGATCAGATCTACCATTTATGGTGCGCAGCAGAAGTTTTGCAGCATTTCAGCGCTTCATTGGAAAGTAGTAAATGCACAGTATTCTTCTTAAACATCTAAAATCACTGGTTGCATAAGTTGGACCACTTGCCACAAAGCTGATGAAGTGACATAATTGAGATGAGGTGTATCAAAATATAACCTTCCTCTCCCCAAAAACACATTCTTGCATGTGTAAGTAAAAAGGTTGAGAGTTGAACATTTAATGGACACTGAGACAGATTAGCTCTCTCCACATCACATTGCAAGCACAGTGTCAGTGTTTCCACCACTGGTCTGTCTATGAGAAAAGGTCACATAGTTTTGTGTCCTGTCCCGGCCAGTGTAATATACTGAGTAAATGAAGGTTTTATACAATTAGATGTTCTAACATGACACGTATTCAGATTGTGACAAGCTGTCATGTTACATTACTTCTTCATGTGGATTTGACACATGCGAACTTTATTACAAGAGGCACCGTGATTTCTACATTTGGGGACAATTAAGCTCTAGAAAGTACTGTAGGGGGAGGCGAGTTAGTCTGCAGTTACTTGTTTTATTGCTTTAAAGGTTTAGTAAATGACTCTATGTCATCACTCCACCATAGTTTCTCAAAGTCTGAGTTTCTCTGATCTTTGTTTTCATACCAGGTCTGGGTGTATATGCATGTTAATACATGGACAGTGTGTGCACATTAAGGCATGTAAGTCATATGCCCAATATGGATCTGGTTTTCCCAAGGTACAGAACCCCACTGGCTGTTAAATGGCTCCCGCTTGACTCAGAACAGTATTTTTCTCCTTAATATGCAAAGTAACATGACGGCTACCTAATGTTTCCTGTCTGTTTTCATTAATGAGCAGCTACAGTAGCATCCTATCATTAGCTGGCTTACAGTTAACGAAATAGAACATGTTCGGGAAATGCTGCTATCATACGCTAACTGTTAGTACTAACTGTTGCCGACGGTTGAGGAATGTGTGTTTGAAGCATTTGTTTTGGTTTCGGAGGCTGGCAGCATTGCACACCATCTAGTACCAGCAGTGACTGTCTGAAGAGCTATTAAGTCATATAGTTTAGTTAAAATAGAATAGGGCAGAAAATCTGTATCTCTCTCTCATAATGTACTTTTTTTCTCATGTTTTTATAGTTTGAGTATTAACTGACAATCTGACACTACACCCCAAAAATCCATAAAAGACGTTTTGTAATATTTCCCTATGAGCCTCTAATCTATTACTCAAGCCCGGTGAAACATGTCTGTCTTATTATCTCTCATTGACTGATCTAGGTCATTTTACACTCTGTCAATACAAGTTCAACTTCTCTAGTGCATCATTGATTTAGTCATTACACATTTTATCATTACACAACTGTGGGTGCTCAATACTAAGTAATTTTGAAATCCAGTTGAACAAAAGCCCTGCATTAATGATTTCAGTGAGAGATACTGTCATCTGTTCAATCTTCACATTCAAGATCATTCGTAATTAAACATGTCCATAATCCAAAAGTAACTGAGAAGAACTATGATATAATTAAACTGCACAAACTGTGTATTCGTTCCATTGTAGTTGACCTCTTTTTGTGTGTGTGTGTGTGCTGGTAGAAGTCTAAATAATAGAAAGAACAACAAGGGTTGTTTGTCATTTCTGGTTGAGGGATCCCTGCATCAGTCGATCATTGCTGAACCATGGCAGAGCCAATAGTGTTGTTTTTTTTCTCTCTCTCTCTCTTAATATGACAAGAGAGGCATTGCTGACTGCCAGTGAATCTGTGGGTTGTTTGAGGATGCTTGCCATGTTCAGTTTCTCAAGGCCATCACAAATATCCAGTTTACTCGTACTTTCCCTTGTGCCTGTGTACGCTCTGTTTACCTGTGTATTCCTATTGCGGATGGGAATTATCCCAGATTATTTTGGGTAAAAGTCAAGAGACAGAAGGACGGAGCGGTGGATCCTCACAAAGACACTCAGATATACACTGGGTGGAGGCCATACCTGCCAACACCCCTGATTTACGTGGGAGTCTCCCGATTTTTAACCCTTTCTCCTGCCCCGCCCCCGATTTATAACTTCTCCCACTATTCTCATGATTTCATATGATATACGATATGAGTCAATTGGGTGTTTCGTGTGCCGTGGTACCTGGCAACCCAACTCAAACAGCCCCGGTGGTGGACATGCTGTGCGTGCCATTCATCGTTGCACACGTTCAAGCTCACGTCCATTCAGTCTGACCTTCCCATTTCCAGTCGCTAGCCACATCAGTAAATACCAGGCGTTTTGCAGTCCGACTTTAGTTTAGTTAGGTCCTTGGCTGACGAAGGGAACCAAGAAGAGTGTCACAATTTAAACTGTTACCCCAGAAAAGCTTCCTCTTTTTCACAGCCCAATGTTGGCAGGTATGGTGGAGGCAGTTCACTTCACTTCCTGGTCTTTTACTGGTTGGACAAAACTGAAACAAATGCAGGGCCAACATGAAACTGTCCACGCAGACACAAGCGAACCTCGTTGCTATGACGTGACAGTGCTAACCACCGAGCCACCATGCCACCTACATATTGGTGGCGAGGATCGGAAGGCTTGGCAGAGAATCTGTCACGTTCAGACTGAAAGGGTAAATGTTTCTGAGGCAAGCAGAGCCATCTGGTGTGTGGTGGAGACACCAGCTGGAGGGAGGTAGGAAGACCGGTTCAATGGGCCCACGAGAAAATGGCAGGAGTGAGAGGGTGAGTGCTCTGAATCAGGTGATGTCTCACGAACAGGGCGAAAGGTCTGCTGTTACACTCTCCTTGATGATAATGGCATTGATTTTACGATGCAATAAAAATGGATCTGTAGATCTCTCACTATGGATACAATTTCCAATATTATATGTTTTGTAATTTTTCTTTTATTAAAATTCTTAACTTGCCTTTTAAACAGAACTTTAAAAAACAAACAAACAAAAAAACTGAGTGCCAGATCAGTGTGGCAATACTGTATTATTTTCATTTAAATAATAAGTGTTATAAGACATGACACTGTCTTTCTCATCAGGAAATATTTTATGTATTTGTTTTTTGGTTTGTTTCTTTTTTCATTCTCATGAAAATTCTCAGTTCTCATTCTCAGCATACATGTATACAAACATACACATATTCACATTAACACATCACATATACATACATATACCAAGACATTAAATTAATAAACAAACAGAAAGGAAAAAAGAAATACTTAAGTTTCAACAAAGAATTGGAGGTTGACCGACTTATTTTAATAAGCGGTAAAAAACAGCCTGGGCCAATATAGTGCACTAGTTTGTTTTTGTTCTTCTGAAATTGCAGGAAGTAAACATTTACACATTATATCTAAAGCTCCTTCTTAATGTACAGTGGAAACATTTAACTAAGTATAGGATCTAATAACTCAGTCTAGGGGCCAAAGATGTGGAGTGTTATATTGTTGAGGTACTGACATCACTGCATCAGTCTAGAGATCTGAACACTCTCTGTTTGTGCTATGGTTTTATTGTACCACAGTAACCTTCTTAGCCCTCGGGGCGCCTTGTGAGCCAAATGGTCCCATTTTGCATTTTTTCATTTTATATCTCAGTCAATTTAAAGGCTAATTGTATGAAACTTAGACAGGAAATGTGACGATGATGATTTTTTTTTTTTTTTTATTTCAGACCCCCCTCGATTGCAAAGTGAATAGAATAGGAGATATGCATTTCACCAACACCTGTATTCACTGACAGCTGTCATAAGTTTTAACTTTTCTCTAGGAGATTTTAGTCTCCTGAGATTTTAGGGGTTGGCCCAGCTGCAGAAAACGTCCACATTATTTGACAAAAAATATGCATTTTAACATCAGTTTAGACCCCTTAGACCAGCTACCAGCTATTTTATTGTAGGCTATAAATAATCATATCAAAATGACATTTACAAACACAAGTACACTACCCAAGCTGTACACGACACACCAATTAGGCTAATAACAGTGCCTGCAAACAAGGTGCCTGTGTGTGTATGTGTACTTGAGCTCTTCTCACTCTGTAGTCTGTTCAGTCAATCCCTGTGCCTCTCTCTCTGCATTGGCCCACTGACATTACATTACTTAGACTTTTTTATTATTATAGATTCCAGAGGGGCACATCTTGATAGCTGAGACACAAATCACAGGACATGACTGTTCTGATGATACAAGTCAGCGGTCCTGAACTGTGTGTTTCTCTTGTATAACACATATTCTACATCTTGGAGGCGACTTCTTTCCTTTGCCTTTCAAACGGGGCAGAGCTCCGTGGGAAACAGTAGGAGAGACACAGGCTGAGGGGGAACCCAGACACAACAGGAGAAGCAGGTCTGTGGAGCTGTGCACCGCGGACGTGCACGAAAAAACAAACGCATTGCACGGAATGCGTGTCGCTACAGCATCACTTTGGGTTTGTGCGTGCAAAAGACGCGACACTGGAACGGCCCCCCATGCACACACATGCTGTCACACACACTGCCACCTGTCATCTGAATTCAAGTTTTCTGCGTTCTGCCGATGTGTGTGTGTGTTTGGGGGGGGGTTTTGAAATCACCTTGCTGTAAAAGTGGGGGTGTTGAAACATTCCCATCCCCCATGGGTGCGACGCTCATGTGCCTATACAATATCTACCTTCAGGCCCAATTTCGGCCCATTGACTGCCATTATAAACACATATTTTTTGATACACTGTAATCCAGACATATTATAATGTTTTCCCATAATTCCCTAATAAATCTAAACCTCTACCTTCAAAATAAAGGGAAAATAGGTTTTAGGTCCCCCTAAACCACTATACGTCCCCCTAAACCACCAGAGAACCATGGCCTCCACTGAAACTAAACCAATTAAGGCATGTTTCTCTTTCCATGCAACATGCACAACAATAAAAAAAATATGGAAAACATAAAACTGGTCTTGGTGTGTTGGGACCAATGCAAAAGAGTGGTGCGAATATGGGTGAGACAATATTTTGTCTGTGTGTGTGAAATTTGGATCTTCATCAAAGGCCATATAGGCTTTGTTTATGTTTTAGTTGATAAACAGACTCGTCTCTCCCACTTGTGTGGTCTCTCTGTACAGAAAAAATAATATAACACTTCATATCTACAGTTAGGTCTGAAGTTTTTGAAAAGATCTGATGCAGTCAAAGTTAAAAAAAAAAAAAAGTATATTATAGTTTTACTGCATTTATATGAGAGGGACCATTAGGGTAAAAATGTGGTTGGATTTGTGGTTAGGGTAAAAAGTTTTGTCATAGCTCCAAAAATAATAATGCATCAAAATCAATCTATGGATCTAAGGCTATAATAAGCTCACCCAGAGTATTCCACTTTCCACCAGATTTTTAAAAAATATTGCATATTTGTGGTTTTTCTCATCTAAATAATGAGGGGTTTTATGATAAAAAAAAGGGCATAAAAACATTAAAAAAAATAAATAAAAAAAATAATAAACTTTATATCTATGGTTAGGTCTGAAGTTGCTGAAAAGATTTGATGTGGTGAAAGTAAAAAAACATATGAACATACAACATTTTTATAGCACTTTTGTGAGGTGCGACGTTTGGCTCACGAGGGGCATAGGTGTATGTAAATTTTGAGGAAGCGCCAAAGGTTAACATTTAAATGGTTTTTCACACTATGCCGGGAAATGTATTCATTGTTGCTGCCTCAGCTCAGACAGGTTACCACATGATGTCATTCAAAGCACCTGTGACGCACAAGAACACTGCATCATTACACACTGCCTGTGTCGCATGTGTGCAGCAACTACCATTGCTGATCTGCTGTGAAATGTGCCTGAATGTTCACAACAGCTGCATCTCTGTGTCTCTGTGTTGTTGCTACCACCAGCTCTGTCTCTCTACATAGAGTGAGCAGATTACTGGCCCTTTTTTTAAATGCATTAATTTCAGATTTATTTTTGACAGAAAATGTCAGTAAAATGTCACAGTCTCTACACGCAGCTGCTAAAATGCCTAACAATGTATTTGAAATTTGTAATCTCTGTATCATATTCAAGTTCAGTGTAGATAGAAACAACTGTAGATGAAGGTGTCAGTTTTACATAATGTTGCTGCCGTGATGTGAATGTGTAAATGGGTCAATCCTCTGTCGTTGCCAAGGGACACACACATCAAGGGTGAAAAACAGGTGAGGTGAGGACCACATGATGCAGCAAGGTGAGAGACATGTGTCTCACACATGTCATGCAGGCAGTGTGTCTTCTCAAACCTGTGAACATGGACGCCAAAATGCCACATACACACACACAAACACACACACACCATGCATCCAGTGTGTTCCTGGCCTTAGAAAAGGAAGGGAAAATGAAACGAGTCACTTATTTTGCAATGGCCACTTGTGACTACAGTGGCCACTCTTTGGTGACAGTTACATAACGTCGCTTCAGAGGGATTTGGAAAAAAAAAGAAAACACGTCCACTTCAGTCCAGCTGCAGTTTGGTAACATCTTTATTGTGTTTCCTTTGAAAACAAAGCATTAATTGAAGACGATTTTACAGACAGTGGAAATAAGGACTTTACAGTTCTCAGACTTCCATTACAACCAATCAGGATTCTAGTTCATTTAGGCTGAATGTGACTAAATGTATTCTATTATTCCACACATAGAGAGGATTGCATGGAAGAGTATAACATAATGAGAACTGCTAATAGCATAATGCAGATTGGAAGTGCACTTACATGCTCAGGCAGAATGTAATGCAATCAAAATATGCTGTGCAGCTCTTTTGAGGAGCAGATTTTTTTTTGTGACTAAACATTCATTACAAAATGGCAATTACATCCTGAAGTAAATGTTGCTTTACAGTGGTTATCTGATTGTTTTATCATATTTAATACTCCAGTGCTCCCTCTCTCTGCCCACCCCTCCCTCCTCCTCTGTTCCTCCCTCCATTTCAATGTGCCGAGCATCAAATCCACAATTATCCTCACAGCAGAGGTCTTGTCAATGTGAAATTGAGATGTGGGGAACTTTTCCTTGCCCGGGGCTATGGGCTCATCCAATAAGAGTCTCCCACACAGATGCATCCACTGGCTCGTTGTTTAGCCCAAGTGTTTTGGCAGAGGCTGCTGGGAGCTGCCATTGAAGATTTATCCAGCCAAAACCCCCGGTTGCACTCCCCCACCAGCCCGTACCCCTGCCCTCCATCACTGCCACCAGTTGACACATGCTCACCGTGACATCTTCACTGATTGCCTCATTGCCAATGAAGCACAGGGCCGTGACTGATCTGCTCCACGCCGTCTAGCTGGGGCTCTGTGAAACAGACATGACATGTTAAAAACACAGCGGATGTACTCATTTCTTAAGACTCTTGAAGGTACCGGTTCATACATGGTGTGAGCACAAGCCAGAAGATTCTCCATACACCGAGGAAAAACTGAAGGTGGGGTTAAAGGGCACGAGTCGCACTGGTTATGAGGTCTTTCCATCAACACAAAAGCAAAAAAAAATTAGCCAGCGGCAGCAAAGGATCCTGGGGGTGAGAGGTGACACTAGCCGTCATTTATCAGCTTCAGGTAACAGCAGCAGTAACTTGGACACCAATGTATCAATACCCCCACAGACACGCACACATACACATGCTGAAACCCACATGCACAGTGGTACTAATGAGGTACAATAGAAAAGGTCACTCAACCCAGCTCAGCTCAGCGTGTGAAGTAGGTGCACAGCCATGTGGAGGATGCCAGATCCCCAATCGCATGTGATTCACCCCTTGATGATTCCCTCTGTTTTCAATCTGTATGATAAAGAGCTGTAGAATAAGCACAGTGAATGAGGGATTCTGGCAAGAGATAAAGGGCACCCAGAGTAGAAAACAGCAGGGAGGAAAAGCAGCCAAACTCCTCCAGACAAGCGTCTTGGAAGCCGAGGGAATTTTCATCCACCCTGCAAATATTGATTTTTGTCTTTTGCTGCTCTTTCCATCAATGCTTCAAACTAAACTCTGCATTCCTAGCTACCACCACCACCACGTCTCCGTGCCCCCCCTCTGGCTCTGGGCCGGCTGTGTCCTGGGTGGTTTTTGTAAAAGTAGCACACCAAAGTCATGATGTGGTTCACTAACTCTTAACTACAGTCTCCAGTGAATTCAGCATTGTACTGTACCATCTCATCACATGAAAAGGTTTTTCTATCAAAGTCAAACGCCGAGGCAGGAGAGTATTGTTTAGCTCTGGGCTGCACAAATTATCCGGAGTCGTGCACATTGTATTGTATTTGATTATTGTGCGTATCAAAGGACTTGTAGAGTCAATTTAAGACCACTTGTGCAAAACTAAACATCCCTCCCTCTGAACGCGGCCATTGCTGAAGTGCAGTGCTGTGTAGTAGTGAACAGGGTAACGTACATTCTGTGAGTGGGTTAATCTATACTACCAGTCTCTGTTACATTAACTAGAATAGAATAGAATAGAATAGAATAGAATTACTTTATTAATCCAAAAGGGAACTATGAACTATAAACTATGCATCTCTCTAACATTACATGTTAATATCTGTAGGCTATGGAGTGTGCACAGTACAATGCGAATATAATAGATCTGTGGAAAATATAGAGCTTACTCTTTCTGACATGAAGTTGTTTCTGCCCAAATGTGTGTTTACACTAAATGCTGAGTGTACAGGCATGACATTTCAAACAGACACAGCGCGGGTGCAGGAGCTCAGCATTTATCTTCAAAACCATGAGATGATGTCAACATAGAGTACGGCATGGTATTTACAGATGTTAGACTCCCTAAAATAGAAAGAAATTAAATCACATGTAAAGTTGTAGGATTCGTTCCCACTGTATGTGTGTGTCTGTGTAGGTGTGTGGCTGAGTCTGAGTCTGAGAGACAGAATCAGAGAGAGAATCATCTGCAGTGGTTTATAGGGGTGACGACAGCATCCATCAACAAAGAGCCAGGTCCCACCGGCATACTGCATTTCAATTACTAGCTATTAAAGATGCTAACTCACTCACTACTGACGTTAGTGGCTTGCACACGCTAAAAGCGAAGCTCAAACACAGTCATACCATAAATCCTTTGCTCAGTATTCTTTATTTTACCATACGGTATTGTGTAAAATGGTTCATTAACTGTAGATGATTCCTCTTAAATCACTTGCCCAAGTAGTTTCTCTTTCAGAACTGTGGGTGACAGGGAATCAGACAGTGGCAGAGAGCGGATCTTGAGTCAAGATTGTCCCTGTCAGACGATTGTTTCCAAGGTCAAGAATGGACTCGCTCCTTGCCTCCTCTCATTGGTCAAACCTTATTAATCGTTTGCTTTTGGTTGACAAAGATTCTTTCCACTGCCGTGAGGTTTCCTTCTAGAAATTTCTCTCCTGTCCACACATGATCTCTGGAGTGAACATCGGGTTCTTGGTCACCTTTCCTTTCCAAGGTCCCTATCTGCTGGTTGCTTAGTTTGACCAGCTCTAAAAGTCGTGGTTTTACTCTGTATATGTTTTTTTGTTTTTTTCCCCAAGCCTTGACACAGTCATGCCTCTGACCTCCGGTTCCTTCCTCCCTGTGGTTTGGCTTCTGCTCTGATCTGCATTGTCAGCTGTGAGACCCAGACAGGTGTGTGCCGCTCCAAACCATGTCCAATCATATAAATGTACCACAGGAGGACACCAATAATAATAATAAAGGGAAATGTTGGGCACCTGAGCAAAATTTTAAGTTTCTTTTTCATTTTTATGAAGTTTATAAAAAATATCGAAAGTTCTGTTTTCACAGATGGATAAGGACAAATAATGATTTCTATTCTGTACTTAATACTTTCTTCTGTATATTTATAATAGGCTATGTCCAGCACTGTTCAGTAGCAGCTGACTCAGTGTGTTATCACGACAGAGCAATGTAATATAGTTTCTTTTACCAAAGTCTGTTTTACTCAATCATGTCACACCTCCAGTTTCCTATGTTACTCACTCATCCACACATTCTATGAGACTGAGCCATCTGGCACCCACAGCACCACCATGATAGCTGCCTCAGTTCCTGCAGACAAAAGACACAACCCCCTTGGTCACAGATTTGGAGCTGCGGGGATTTCAGGTTGTGAATGCTGTCTGTCCACCCAGATGCCATAATTTCCCAGCTGCGGACCATTTACGACTTGGGATGTTGGCCCATATTTGTCATCGCTGTCACTTTTGTCACCCTGTCATGCTATGACTTCTTTGCACTCGCTGAGAGGAGCTCTGCATCACAGGTGTTTGGGGGAGGGACACCTAAAGTGAGCTTTGCAGTTACTTTGGTGAGAGCACGACTGAGCTCACAGATTGTTAGAGCGGGATTTCAGTGGACACGATGGGTAGGAAAAGTAAACCGGGTTGTAAAGACCTAAATAATCTCTCTAATATTTTTTGACGCTCTTCACAGAAAACTTAACACACATCTACCAAAACGAGACCTTCAAAACATATAGAAAATAAAATAGAATGGTTGTGGCTGATGAAGACACAGTCACACCACAATCACAGCATTCAGTTTCAACCTGAGCTGCAACCCATGCCTGGGATGTTGCTGCAGTTAAAGATGCGCCAGAAGTAATAGTAAATAATATAATTATAATGATACTTTTGTTAAGGATAAATTTCCATTTTCTTATGCTAATGAGTAATTAAGTGATTGGCTGATTAATTGATTACTCTATTGACAGTATCTTAGAATTAGAGTCTACCTTTATACACTACTGATACTTTAAAGAGACACTCTGTCTGTGTCAGATACCACTGAAGTCTTATCTCTTCCCTCTCTCCTTTCTCACTCAACCAAATACCTCTGAAGTCTCTCCCTTTTCTTACAATAAATACCTCTAAAGAATCTTGTCTTCTTTTACAATGTGATTCTCAAAGACCTGTGGTGATTCTTTATGATGCTATTGAAATATGTTACAGTGTTACTAATAAACTATATTGAGTTGCAGTGACCTGATGAAGATGAGAGGGGTTCAAGCATTAATCCCGTGGTATGAAGGATTAACACGTGTGAGAGACCAGTCAGGTCACTAGAAGGGTTTTCCAAACTAATAAATATTATCAAGCTACATGTGTTCATGGTTAAGCAATTTAGAAGTACAAAGTATTGGTAGAGATG
>OMNW01034560.1:0-14694 GCA_900303245.1 Selene dorsalis | reverse complement strand
TCTGTAATATATTTTGGCAAGGCAATTAATATTGCAACAGGAGAAGCCGTTTCAGAGGTCCATCAAAAAATGCACTGAATAATTAATCCTGAAAGCTAAGTTCAAAACCAATCCATGCCTGTAGTTAGTGCTCAGCGAGAGAGCTGCCAGATTTTGGCCATAACAGATATGCACTGTAAGTATGTCTGGATTAATGGATAACTCACGTGCAAAAAATCACACACGGGGCACACAACAAAACGAACGGAGGAAACTCAACTGACAAACCAGAAGCGACCTTATATGAGAGTTTTATGTATCTTGAGGGAGGGTTTCAGTTTCATGCTGTAACGACCTCTCAGTGCTGTCGCGTTTCGTCAAGTTATAAATGTAGCCTCACTTAACTGTTTTAATATAATATGTTTGTTTACGCAGGACAGAAACAATCCCGAGCTTGGTGATGTATCAGCTGATCAGTATGTACACAAAGCCACAATCCATCCAAACACATTCTTGCCACACTGACTGCTGCACTCTCTGTGGCTTGCTCAGGCTTTATCTCCACCTACCCGGCGTCCACCTGTGCCAGCTTCTCTACTTGAGCCTATGGTAGCTCTTGAAGTGATAACACAGCGCAGTGTTGCCACCCTGCCGATGCTCATTATGCCCCTGCTATACCAACAGCATGGTTGCTGGATAAGCAGGGAACAGCTTAATGCAGAGCAATGAATGCCAAACACAACTGCATCACCCTTTGTTGTTATAAATGGTTTATCTTGTGATTAGAGTATTCATGGCTGCATAATGTTTGTTGACAGATTTGTTTTAAATGAAACAGTGTCTCTGCCATGCACCATTAGTCACCAAATTTCTCCACCATTTATTCACTATGCAGCACTGCAACGAGCTAAAATTGAATACATTTTCAGCTGAATGGCCTTTCCTGCGAGGTCTGAGCAGTGTACTGGAGCCTTTTTGAATTCAGATATGTGCAAAGACAGGAGCGCTGTGATCCCGGTGCTTTCCAGTGCTCTGGGTTTTTTTTTTTTTTTTTTTTTTTACGCCCGCTGATTTCCACAGACTTTGCTATGAAATGATAGAATCAGCATTACATGGTTTCTTCCAGCCATTAATTTCCAAGACTGGCATTTGCTCTTAACAGTTTTACCACGTAAACATGCTGCTTTGATAAACTGACGAGCACGGACACAGATTTTCATATCCGTTAGCGTCAGTAACCAGTACAGCAGAGCTTAATGCGCTGTGTGCCTCATGTAGCCTCTCACTCCCGGGGTGCTCAAATGATGGCGGCATTTTACTCCTTCTCGCCTCCGTGAACACGGAGTATATATAACTTTCATGGAGGCAAATCAGCTTTTACCAGCAGTGTTGAAACAACATGCAATGAGCTGTATCATATTCTGACATACTCTTAAGCTAAAATACTGTGTTAATGTAATAGCTCATCAGCGAGCCAATTTGTGGTCAATCTGTGGTCGTATCAGTATTTTGTGAACATGAGCGTTAACTAATGGTACACACAGCCAATGGTGTGTGCAGTAAATATGTAAGTGTAGAGCTTTGTTTGTTTTTAAATGTTTTACTCCTGTCATGTATGTAATTATTGAAATGTGATGGGTGAACCTTAAAACAGCCCTGTATGTTTTTATGATTTAACCGAATATTCTCTCTGGGTTTTTTAAGCCGTTGACGGATAAATCAGAACGCCATCAGTCATTTTGACAGAGTACAGTCAACACCCCTGTCCATTTAGCTATCATTTAGTCTTGATGTTAAGACCTCGTTGGCTGCGCACGGTAAAATGTCACGGCAGCTGAGTGTCCTGCTGTCGCTGTCGCATTTTTGCCTTTAATACAACGCCATTTTGCAAAAGTAAGAGAGAAGAGTTGATCATGTATCTCTGTGTTTAAGGATAAGTGTCGGTGTTGTTAGCAGGAAGACTAGCCCAAGTTGCTGCTACTCGTGCGAGTAAAAACAAATACTCCTGATGTCTTTCTACTTCCATAATGAACACACTGTAAGTGACGTCATGATGTGGATGTCTCGGTTCATCTTTTCTTTCATGTCCTTATAAATGCACAATTTATCGCTTGTGTGGATTGAATATCACTTAAAAATGACTGAATGAAAATTAAATGCTATTGAATATACCTTTGTTTTCAATCAAAAACTTAAAATGACGGGTAAAAATAGATGTCGGGATTTTTATGACCCTGTTCGTCAAAATGACAGACAACAAAAAAGTCAAGCGACACCTCTGGTACAAACATACTATACTACACTACATACATACTAATTACTTGCTTAATTTCCAGTATTGTGACATCTGTTCATTGTTAGAAATCAAACTGTGCTTTTTTTTTTTTTTTTAAACACAATATGAATGTATGTTTTGGTCACAGTCTTGCAGTTGTTATATTGCATAACAAACAGTTTAATTCTCTCTTATACAAATTTACAGAAACATTTTCTAATTGATCTCGCTGTCAAAGCCAGTGAGAATAAAAAAAAAAGAACGACTTCCAATAGGAATCTTCCTAATAACAGTCAAAGTCAGCAAACCAGTCCGATCAATCTTTGAGGGGAAAAATTAGCACCGTAATCAATATCAGTGTTTGGATAACTGTATTTCTATAGATTTGTGCCATGTATCAAAGTGGCCAGAATAATTGAAAACATATAAGATTGACAGGCTGCATTTCGGTACATTTCTAAATTGCTGTTATTAAGGTGATATGGTCTTATTTCGTAGGTGTGCATTGGAACATTTGGTCAATTTCAATATGCAATTGCAAATAACATCTGGTTCATCCCAACAGATTCAGGCTGAGGAGCAGCCGTGAGTTTGTATCACACACAGCGCTCCTGTACAGCCTTCGCTGGTACACATCCGCATTCATTTCATTCAGAAATCTTTATTGCTTCTGAAACAGAACACCGAGGCCCAATTAAGTTCCTTTTCTTGGGATTTGGATCTTCACCCCCCGAACCCCTTCATTCAGGTTGTACAAATACGCTGCTTAGTTATGCAGTCCTGCACATGAGTCCCTGCAAATGTGAAATGACAGACTTAGCCAAAGGGATGACCCACTGGCAGCTCACTGTCATTGGCTTTCCCCCTGTGGATTAATTTGTCATGAACATTAGGGATATCATCCTTCAAGTCAGCCAATGAAAGTCATGGGATTGGCAGATAAAGGGCATGGGGGATTTCAAGAGGGTAGATTCACAGGGCTTTGTATATATTAGAGTGTGACATAAAGCCTGGAGCTAGTGTGTACCGCTCCGTTTCAAGGTAATGGATACCTGTCTTCTTAATCGTGTCCCCACAGAGCCGACGAGGCTGAGGAGGAGGATACATTGTTAAAGGGAGGCAGTAATGGGCATCACTGCACCACCGTCTGAGTTTTTAGACAAAATCTAGTGCAAGAGTTTAAAAAAAGAAGAAAAAAAGACAGCGACTTTACGTACATTAGTTGCTGCCTTTTTTTTATTAACGTTTACCAGAGGAAAACAAATATTTACCTCAGGACTTGGTGAAGACCAAAACAGAGCTAAAAAGGAGAGTGACATCACATTTACACTTATTTAGTGAGCAAATGAGTGCTGATGTTGTTCTACATCGATTGGATGCATAAATTGAAAGTTGTACTGTTTGCTAACATGATGGCAATATTGTCATTATTGTATTTTCTGGCTGTTGTGCAGCCGCAAAAATGGTCAAAATGAAGAAGAACTTAAGAGTAAGGATGAGGAAGGTAGTAGCTGATGGGGTAACAGTTATATTGCATAGTTAACGGATTGCTGTTACTATTTTTTTTAGAAGAGCATACTATTAAAGTTAATGTAACCTCTCCTGACCTATATCTGACACAGAATGTATATATTATATCATATTATCATGCTGTAGCTGTATTGCAGCCCATGCCTGGTCACTCTGAGAATGAAAGCATGTGTATTTATTCCTCTGCCTCTGAGGTGTCTTTCTTTAAATCTTTAAGAATTTAATTTCTCACTCTGATGGGTGTCAGCCTCCCTGACAAACAGCTGGGGCTGCTGACTGAGGGCCACACATGTTGAGCCGGCTCCTCCCTGGAGGAAGAACGGGCAGGATTATCTGCTTTTGCACCGGGTCTGCAGTCAGTGACCACTGACCTCCCTGAGGAGGGGGCCAGGTGAAAAGACAATATACCTACAGAAATCAATAAAGAACAAGAATGCACTTATTATTTTTTACACTTTGTGTCATTCTTTGCATTCCAATTTATCTGTCAGGGGGTTTGGCATTTCCCTTGGCTAACACGGGCATTTTGAGATTTTGCATTCCCATTATAGAGACAGCAGCTGCAGCAGAAACTCACAGTAACGCTGCCTTCATCATCACCAATCTCTTACTCCCACAGTGGCCTAGTGCTCCTGCTCCAACTCCAGAAGGAGTCGCTCCCTTTTCCTGGACTTGACCAGTGGTTGTAATCTCGTTTTACTGAACTCTAAGGACCCCACCGTCTTGTTAGCTCCAGTGCAAAGAACAAGTCCATTCATTATATGGAGCCTGATGAATGACTTGGTCAGACAGTAAGGGAAAGCCAAGGTGTAAATGTTCAACCTCTCATAAATCACATAGACGGGCAAGTCTAGACCTTAACCTACATGTACTCAGGAGTGATGATACCTTTGTATATTCCTTCCCAGTTGTGTAGAAAAATAGTTTGAGAACAGTGCTGTGCTTCTGTCTATCTCAGAATGGTAAAGTGGATGTACATGAATAGTAGAAGCATGTCATAGGACTGAAGCATTGAAAGTTCTCCTTAACAGTGTCAGTATATAAGATGCAGTCATAACTGCTGACTCTTTTCTTCACTGGTTCTTTGCAGTTTGCAAAAACTATTCACTTTTTTTTACATTAGGCACATAGAAATCAGTTTTTCAGTCAACATGCCATTTATTTTCTATAAACTGCACATAACAGTGCTGTTTTCCTCTCCTACACGCACCCACACACAGATACAAAGAGTTCTTCAGACTTGCTCTTCATCACTTGTATGAGCGCTGCATCTTCCTGCAGTCATGTTTGTAAAATAGTATAATGCCTCAATCTGTCGTGAATAGAACTTCAGTCAGAGCTATGGCCTCCAGATACGTCCTGCCTTCTGATTAAGATACCACTGTCTACTCCACTGTCTATAACCATGAAATAAATAATCAGTCAGTTAAACTGAAGATGACAAGAGAAGAAACAGGCTTCTTCTGGGGTGATTTCTGAGACGATGCTGCGTTGGGGTTCGTCTTATGAAGAAAACTCACCGATTCCAGTTCACTTCCTGGCCAAAGAAAATCTATATTTTCAGCAGATTTATGGGACCACAAACACCGACATTCATCATACACACAGAAAAATACAAATAATCCATATTTTCTACCAGATGTAAACAGTTGAGGAGTGCTTTCTAGTTACTTGATTGATTTTTCTAATTCTATTCCACCATGATCACGACCGGGGTCACGCATGCACGCACACACACGCACACCACGCACAAGCACCCACACACACAGAGTAGATGCTTTATCGCCATTAAGGGTTGAACATCATTCTTCTCTTATTAATGAATACTGTCCGCTACGGGCAGAGTGAATTGTTTTTGTTTCATATCATGACAATAAAGTTCTTATCAATATCAATCAATATCAACTCAATTAAAAAAAAGAGATATCTACAATACAACTTGGGTAATCTGTCGCATTGATTCTAAAACGTTTCATTGGCTTTATTGACAGTGTTGTTTTTATCTTTCTAGTTTAGCAAATGCAGTTCAATTATTTAGTGTCACATTGAAGCGCATGAAGAATAATGTCAAACATATGAAACAGACTGGCTCTCTGAGTTGAAGCATCCAGTTTTCAATATTAATAATCACATGCATTAATAATTTTATGGAGTTTTTTTCATATTTGGTTGCTTACAAGCCTCTTGGATTTGAAGTGGCGCCATTTTGTTTCTCCCTATTTCCTGTCCCATTCCTTAGGTTATATTTCTCCAATGAGAGCAAAGGAACACTGACATCTTTATAAAGCTCTGCTAGTCTAAAGCCTTTTCTTTTTTTTCCTCACTGTCCGTGGTAATGGCCTCAGAATCCATGAGTGCTATTAAGTTGAGAGAGAAATGATGATTTGCATAATGTTGTTTAAGCAGATAATTACTTTTGAGGTAAAGACTGCGAGTACAAGCTGCAGCCTGTGCTTTATGTACAGATGAGTGCAGAGAGCTTTGCACATGGTTGGACATAAATGCCCCATAAATCTCCTCTTTTTTGAGTTTATGTTATAAAGACTACCTTTGGTTTGGCAAACAGTGAAGGTGGCTACTCATTTTTAAGGGCATGCTACCACTCAATCCTCAGTCTAGAAACCATCTTGGAAACAGGCATTAAAATGACAAAAGCAGATTCAAAAGGACAAAAGACATGTTTGGGAAGCAAGTTTTTTTTTTCTTTTTTCTTTTTAGCATATTTAAAAATATTCATAGAAAGGATTGTGGCAAGGCCTTTCATTGTCACCTCTCCGGTTTGTGGTTATCAGGGAGCAGCCGAGGCCTGAGCTGTAACCTTAAGGTGCCATCTCTTCTACCTGCAGATAATGTTGTCCTTTTGGCTTCAATGGATGGAGCTCAATGTGCGCTCGACAGTGTCCGTCTCATGATTCATCAAAGATCTGTGCATTTTTTCTTCTTACAAAAAAATATGACTTTCTGGGAGCTTCTACGTCTGTTCAATGTTGAAGAGATATACATTCACGATAAAAAGGGATGTGACGAGACATTCAATGAAATTAATTCATTTATTTGCGTATAAATGGTACACCAGGTTTTAATATATTTCTCCTTCTAATAGTTTACGGTGCAACAGCTCTGTCTAACCATCACCCGTTTTAATTGTATAAAAACTATAATTCTTATGTATTATGTGTTATATTATCTGTCTGGGTCAGAGAAATCCCTGGGAAACACTGACCTCTGTAATAAAGCGGTTCTTATTACTCTGAACTGACTTTATTTTGAGCTCAGCCAGCAGTCCACCGCAGACCAAAAGGCCTTTTGCACTGACTAGTGGATCATGTAATTCCTTCCGACAGGCGGCGTTGGTTCAGCACCACCGCTGTCATCATCATCATCATGTTGTCACACTTTTTTGTTGGAATAAAATACAGGAGCTCTTTGGGCTGAAATTTGCTATACGTTTTTATGTGCGTGTGTTATTAAATACATTTTACAGTTGTTTGCTTACTTGTACTTTCAGTGGTAAATGGGAGAGCAGGACTTAGACCTCTGACCCCTGGGTCAACATTCAAGGTGAAGGTTATCACCATTTGTTTCATATGTTTAGAAACAATAAATTGATTCAATTTTGACATAACAGAAACACAACTTTGCTATCGAAGCTCAAAATAACTTTCCAACACTATCAATCTATGAAGTGGAAAGGCAAATCTCATGGTACGCTAAAGCAGCCAACAGTCACTACACTTGTGAAACTCTGGGTTGTAATGAGGTTACAAGAGAAAAAGCAAGAGGCAGAGAAAGACAACAAGGGGTAATGAAGGGAGGGAGGAAAAAAAAAGAGAGTCAGTTGTCAAGATAAATTTTCATTGTGGGATAGATTCATGATTGTTGCCTGGGTTACCACATTCTGAGATCAACTGATCAGTCACAGAGTCAAAGGAGAGGGAGAGTCTGTGATGTGCATAGAGCATTGGATAAGGAGTCAATTATACAACTGTCCAAATATCATTCCTCTGTCTCCATTCACATGCTCCCTTGTCTCCTCCTTCTCTCGTCTGTAATGGCTCTCTTCTGACTGAACGTACTATAGCCTCTCCAATTTGCTGATCTTTCAACTAAAACCAAAAGGAGCGCTCATGAGAGACTGAAAAACCGACAGACAGGAAGACAGAGAGATGTAATAGAATTCAGAAAGTGCTGACGGTGTCTGGCATTACAGATCTAAATCCCCTTAAGCTTATCGCTGATGATGAGTTGTCCTCTGTCAATCACTTGCATTAGATAGTGCTAGATAGTGCGAGTGACAATGTGAGTTAAGGTGTCACTGAAGTTTTCACAATTCATCCTGAGTGGCTCAAATGTCATCCTGAGTGGCTCAAACTCAGTTATAGACACACCATGAGGGTAGAAGTTTACAGTATGGATGTTTCTTGGAAAAGATGAATAAATAAAAGAAAATCATATACATATATAGTATAACTATGTTGTTGTAACTATGGTGCTGTTGAAGCAGCATGGATAGCACAACAAAGCTGAACAGAGGACCCACCGATACAGGTGCAACCCATGAGCCAGAACAAGTGTTTGTCAATCAGCTGATCAATCTAGAGCTGGACGCAGGAAATACCAAACCAAAACAGACACCAGAAACATTTTCTTTCTGAAGTACAAATAATATCTAATCTGTGTCACTTGTACCTTTCAAGTAGGTCAATGTAATCCATAACACATGGAGGAGGAAAGGGGTTGGGCTTGGTGGCCTTAAAAACTTCCTACAGTCGCTGCTTTTCTTATTTAAGTAAGTATCAAGAACCCCCCACTCATAAGTTAGCTCATCTAAGGAACATCATGTGTCAACCACAAAATGTAAACTTTTTATGAATAATGAGTCTCCATGTTTGCTAAAATTTGCAGTTTCTTGCTGGGAGCTCACAACATCTTGCTTGGTCAGGTCATCATCAACAGGAAAACAAAAACCAGGGGAACCTGCATCAACAGCTCACTGGATGGACTTGTTTTTCCTCCCACTGCACCCGACACCACACGATCTCAACATATTAACATGACTCAACCCAGACTGTCTGAAGTGCACCATTCAATCTACGTCACCAAACTTAGCATGCAACACCGGCAGTATCGGCACAGGGGCCAGTATTAAAGTCCTCAGGCTGGAAACTGTGCCAGGCTGCATTTTTATCAAATTGCTCCTTCATCTTCAATGGAGAGCTTTCCTCGGCCTGTCTGGCTACTTCACAGGAACGATGGAACCTGCTCTTGAAAGGAACTCGCATGGTAGACCACAGTGACATTAGCCCGGCAATCTGCCATCAACTGCTCATGCAACAATTTCAATCGGCCTCTTACTGTGTGGCCAAACACCAACTCAGCAGGACTGAACTGCAATGACGCTTGCACAAAGGGCAAATAGCCTGAATTGCAAATAACAAAAGAGGAATTCCTTTGTACCACTCTTGACCATGCTCAAGGCAGAAATAGTGCATCATAGCCATTAAGGTTTAGTTGAATATCTCCATGTTGGTATGCTGCTGTCTTGGTAAGAAACAGCATCCTTCACAGTCATGACCACAAGCACTTGACTGGATATAAAATTAGTCTTCTAACTCACTTACTTTTGGCAACGTAAAGGTAGTGCAGATTTCATTGGGTTTAACAGAGTATATTGTTAGATTATATCAACAACCTTAGACAAAGAAGATTCTTCATTAACCCTACTCCCACAATGCACATGAGTATTTCTCTTTGTGACTTCAATACAAAAAAAGTCACTTCTTTTATGTTTCTGGAGATCAACCATAAATTAATAAAGGCTTGTTTCTAACTATTTAAAAAGCAACAAAGTCTGTCATAAAACACAGCTTCACCAACATCTTAGTTAGTTTTCTTTCACAAAGATAGTGATGAACGTGCCACCAGACCTTTAGCAACTAGAATAGAGCTATAACAGAAACATCTGACATCAAATTTAGCACTACCATAATCAACAGATTTGTCAGTTGTTGCATTTCCTGCTTGAGCTTTAAACCCTTTCTCCTTGAGGTCCCTCATCAAAGCCTGAGCTTTTCACAACACACAGTCATGCTGCCTTAACTGCATGTTTTGATTTGCCACAACCTCAAATTGTAGTTTCCTCAACAGCAGGTTTAATTCCAGCTACCTCGTCCTATAGCTCTCTCTTTATGTACTACCAGCTCCTGCAACAAGTTACACTGCTCTTCTTGCTTTCCTTTCCCAGGAGATGCATTATTCTGTTTATAAAGGTACCTCAGTTTTTTTCTATAATATACCTTGCTCAAACAAGCATTTGTGATTTTTGCACAAAATCCCCTTTTATTAAATCAAAGACCAACACAATACTGGTCTGATACAGACTGCATTTTATTCTCTGAGGAGGAGAAAGAGTTGCTGGGTTGCTTACCAAACAATGTAGTACAGTGTGCTAGTGAACAGAAAAGCCATCAAACCAAAGATTTCTCCAAAATAATCCAAGGCTGCAATGGGGCTACACTGCATGATAAAAAGCTGCACAGACAATAGGCCAGAGAGTGAATTACAACTAACAAACCAACTAGCGCCCATTTCACAAATCAAAGGACATTCGGTACAAAACAACCGTGTGCCACAATGAGCAGGCCACAAAAGCAGAGGAACACAATCACAAAAACTCACACAAAGTTGGACATACAGTACAACTGCTACACAACTACCAGCCTCACCCTGTGTTACAAGCAGTGAAAAAGTGGAACACGGCACTAATTTGAATGCATGACACTAAACCCTTTATACTAAAACTCACTGACACTCAAAGCAGGCTTTACAGAGGTCATTCAGTACTGTCACTCTACTCTTAACACAGAAGTTTAACTTCTACTGAAGCCCACATTACTAGTATGTTACAGGTGGTTTGAGCACCAAATATAACGTTGGTGACAACATCAGGGTAGACGTGAACGATGGAATGAAATGACATGAATGTAAAGCACATACAAAGCACCCGAGAGGTTGCACGTCCCAACAGATCTTACCTTTTAAGACTTCTTTAAAAAGTTGTACTTTACTAACAATTATGTCAAAACTAAAAAAAAGTCAGTTGAATTCTTCCCCCGAAAGCCGTGAATGTCAGTCAATCAATTCAAATCCATCCAATACTGGTGAGATCTTTCAGTCACAACCAAACGGATAGGTCGACAGTGCAGTCCTCACAGATGAGTATACAGATGAGAAATTAAAAACTGCAGTTATTAAATGTAAAAGTTTCTCACAATCATTCTAAGTCATTCTCTGCTCGACTTGCTGAAGCCCAACTTTTTTAATGCTTCATTATTATTTTTTAACTCCCAAAGCAGCTTTATGGTGAACTTCTTGTTCATCTATATATCCACAGAAAGCATTAGCTTCAATCTATCTGAGTTTTAAAATGTTCCTCCCTCGACACAAGAGAGCTGTTCTGTGTTGTCTCGACAATTATGCTTTAAGTACTCATCAACAGGCTTTCCACCTGCACCTGTATACCTTTCATTCTGCATGGATATATATGGCATTTTATGTATTTTAGTGAATATTTAATAGACACTGTTTTAAATCCCGTTAACATTTACAGCTGAGGCCAAAGTTTCAGAGACAGTAATTACTGTATGCACACTGCATGTCTCCTGGACTCTGGTTTAGGTGTCATTTCGGGGTGCGATATGTTATCTTCACCCAGAGATGGTGGCATGATAGGGCCTTGGGTGCATTTCCACCTTACTAGTTTAATTGGACAGCTGCTCAGCATCAAGATTCATACACACATACCTACTTCCTTGAGTCTGATGGCTCCTTTATTGTGACAAATACGGGGGCAATTTATTGGTCTCCCTGGACAGTAAATAGAAGGTTACATGCAGCACCAGGGCTTTAATTGCATTGTCAAGAGAAGGTAATGTCTGGCCATGGCAGCTCTGATGTTTGCATATGAACTCACGCGGATGTACACATGCACACACCACATGCACTTTATATGCACACACTGTTTGTGTCTCAAAGAATGTACATTTACATCCATGCAGTGCATATGCACGAACATGCACTGTGCTAACAAGAAAATGAGATATTCTGTCAAGGTCTCCCCTTGTGTGGATTCTCTCATTTCCCATCAGTTACTCGTGGGACAGACATAGACACACGGCTGTTTGAAGGGGCCTTATTCTGATAACACTGCCAGGGACCCAAGTGGATTACTCCAAGTTATCTTGTCACCACATACTATGAACATATATCTACTTTTATCAGCTAATCTGTTGTTGAGGGAATATTAGGCTGCCATGTGTAATTAAAGTTAAGTGGTGTCAACCTCTAAGGCACTTAAGGAAAAGTCAGGGTATCACTACAACCATCAGGATACACTGCGTACGATCAATGAATGTGTGTAAAAAAAAAAATTAATTCATTACATAGATGTTGACGTATTTTAGGGTAGTAAGAAAATTTGACAAGCTGGTGCGTTTCATGTACTGATTTATTTATTGTTTAGTAAATGAGAAGCAGTTGTGCAGTTACTATAGTAACCATCAGCCCTAGACCTGAATTGTTCCAGTGCAAAACTCATAACACTGGTCCTTGGTTACCACCAGGAGGCCTACAAACCTGGAGCTAAGGTCAATAAAGGACAAATTGCAATGAAAGTACTTTTCATTAGTTACCAAATTGAAGCAGTCAGCAGCTGTGGGATAATGTTATTTCTTAGCTAGCTTTACAGGGGATATCCCTGCAATATGGCGTGTGGATAGAAGCAATTTAAGGTTGAGTTTCTATCTTTATCTTTGTTTTGCTGAATCATGTTGTATTGTATGTGGCTTTGTGATAAGATCTGGCGTCACACTTGTGTAATTGACTCAGATCTACAGAATTCAATCACAAAAAGATCTGATCAAGGGACAAAAAATACCATCCATCATACCATACCAGTTATTCTCTGATGTATTCTTCTACAAATCCTAATTAATCCTCACATCCTGATTTGTTTTGGTGGGCCATCTCAAGTCAGAAGCTTAGGACAGTTAAAACTGGTTCCAGGACACTGGTTAAAATAAGGTTAGTTTGGATCCCTGTTGATGTATTTGATCAAAAATCAAAAATATCAATCCACCGGTGGATATAATTAATGTCACTGGGCGTCAGTTTCTGGAAACTATGAATTTGGGATGAAGAAGATCTATCAATGCCACAATGTGGTACACATTTTCATTGATGGTTTTTCACAGTGTACAGTAGTGAGAAGACGTATATGAACCCTTGGGCATCACTTGCTTCTCTGCATTAAGTGCATAAAGAACAGAATGTATCTTCATCTATGTGCACACACAATCGCTGGAGAATGGGTGGGCTGCATCCATTACTATTATGCTATATGGGAAAAGGTCAGAAGGTCATCTCTAGATTCATAAGAAGGAGAAGTGTTTCCTGTATTCAGAAGCGTCATGGTGCTCTCATAGTGGAGGCATGCATGGATTTTCTTTTCTTTGTTCTTCTTTTCTTTATTTGGAGAACAACATCTTCCTCTGGTGTTTTCTCATGGTCATTTTCCGTCCTCAGTGATTTCCATTACTCACATACAGAGATACTAACAAGCCCCTTCAGTTACAACCCTGGCAGTCATCTTACTTGGGTGTCCAAATTTTAATCTTACATCTTGCTGGATCTGCTTTTGTGAGGGATGCTTTTAGCTGCTGTAGTTAAAAGAGTCAAAGTAGCTCTAACCCACACCTCTAATCTAGGTGTGGGTTAGACAACAGTAAGCAACGATTTGATTGACATTACAATTTCTCCAATCACATATTGCTCATGCAGCACAGTGCAGCACATCTGAATGTGATTCAAGGTTGGCAGGACACGGTGCCTGGAGTGCACCAAGAGGAGCGACAACAGATGTTGGCATGTGTCATAAACTGGGAAACATTTTCTTTAGAGATCGGTTGGGTTGCATGTTTGAATGGGAGTCAACAGCATCTATTAACAATGCAAAACAAATCCCTCCAAACACCAGCATATATCCGTGTATACAGTAGCTGTAGGCTGTGAGATAAGAACTCTCTCTGAAAACAAAGCCTTTGGAAGAGCTGGAAACAATCTCTGCACAGTGTAGAGTAGAGTTCAAACACAATATCCTTTTGAAACTCTAGCATCAGAGAATGGATCTAATCAGCAGTGGCTCCAAACATTATCTACATAATTATAGTTTATCCAAGTCACGGGAAATCTCAAAGAAACAAAAACACTGAAATAGCAAATGATTTGTTTCTCACTTTACCTAACTCCACTCCACTTTGCAGGAATTTGTGGGCGTTTGGAAGACTTTAAAGTGCTCCAAGGAGAGGAAGATAGTAAAGCAAACTCTAACTGAATATGACATAATGAGTGCCAGAGAGAAGTGAAAAATCTAATGCATAACTCTCTAATTGGTGTCTGCTTTGGCATGGGGGTGGAAGACCACCATAAGGATAGAGCACAACTGGGGATAGAAGCAATAAATAGGAGGGAGCAGATGGTCTACTCCAGAGGACAGACACCCAAACGCAGGCAACAAACTGGACACCAGAAAAGTTGGAATTAGGTGAGTGTGTGTGTGTGTGTGTGTGTGTGTACGCATCTGCTATGTGTGTGTCTGTGTGTGTGTGTTTGTGTTTGTGTTTGCATACGTATGTGTTACTAAACTAGCAATCCACCAACACACTGGGGCTGTGGTGCTGAACAGAGGAAGATTTTCTGCCTAATCAATGCATAGTCATAACCATAAATAAAAATTAATAAATGAATAACAATAATGATAATTAGGATGCACCGGTCGATCAGCCTGCGCTGATTTCCTTAATTTTGCAGGGATCGGCGATCGGCCAATTCTTTTCCGTGAAATCCGTCTTATC
>OMNW01034559.1:0-18030 GCA_900303245.1 Selene dorsalis | reverse complement strand
ATGATATGAGGTGATAGAGAGGTGACTGATCAGTCAGTGTCCACTGTGCAGTTTGTATGTGATTCCAGGGTGTAGACTTACCCTCCCATGCCCCGTTTTTATTATTTTTTTATTGATATGGAAAAAAAAAAACAACTAAATAATCAGTTCCAGGAAGTCAGTTTTTTTAATCCTGCTATCTCCTTTTAGCCCATCCATCCAAACCCATCTCTCTCCTCTTCATCTTTATTGCCCCTGTATCTCTGCACCATCCCTCGTTTGAAGTCTTCAGGTCTCAACAGACAAGTTAGCTGTGAGCAGTGCTTTGTGAAGTTAAAGAGAGGAGACAGAGGAGTGGGTGGGATTGAGGAGGAAGATGGAAAAAGTGCTAATTGCTCCCCTCTCACAGCTTCGGAGATGAAACTGATGGGAAACAGTTTGGGGTTTGTGTAACTCCAGAGGGGTTTGCACACATCAAAGTGTGAGAAAACTGAGCCGTGTGCTGTTAGTGTGTCTGTGAAGTGAAGTGCTGGCAGCAGATGTAGAGGAACAGCCAGGTGTTTGAATGATGGTCGGTAATTTGTTCTTCAGGTTGATTAAAATGGCCCATTTTGTGATAACAGCATGGTTTGTGGACTCCCAGACTCGATGATCAAGGTAGCAACTATGAAATAAACCGTCCAGACAGACAGACAGACAGACAGACAGAGAGACAGACAGACAGACAGACAGACAGACAGACAGACAGACAGACAGACAGACAGACAGACAGACAGACAGGTAGGTACAAACAAAGGTAGACAGGCAGTTTGTTTATATTGTCCACGACCATTCAGCAAAGTTAACCTTGTGGTTATTATGGCAAGAAATATCAGCTAATGCTGAGGAAGTGCTCAACAGTCGTCTATTACTACACTCAACCCTAATCACATGACTGTTATTATATATTGTATTATATTATCAGTTGTATCAGAGGGTTGTTGGAAGGTAGAGTGAGCTGCTGACAACAAACCAGCAACAAACCAGCAGTTATATGGTGGCTACACAAGCAAGAACTGATGGAAATCATTGTCTTGATAAATTGAGCTCCAAATCCATAAAAACTGAATTGTTCTCTTTCAAATTCAGCCGAGAGTCGTCATAAAGAACAAGCTTGGTCTCAACAAGTATTGTCAATAATCAGTAACAATATCATCATCATCATCATCAT
The DNA here is from genome assembly GCA_900303245.1 of Selene dorsalis. Classification (NCBI taxonomy): domain Eukaryota; kingdom Metazoa; phylum Chordata; class Actinopteri; order Carangiformes; family Carangidae; genus Selene; species Selene dorsalis. The sequence goes on along the minus strand of OMNW01034559.1, from coordinate 16,841 downwards.
CATCATCGTAACAAAGTAGTATGTACACTACTGTATGTGGGCCCCTCCCACTGTCATGGGGATGGTCCTGGCCAACCTTCAACAGAATTGTGTTGAAGGGAAGTTCCCTTCACACTGATGTTGAAGCAGGGCCCGGGTGTACTGTTGATGTCCACTGTGGATCAGGACACAAAAAAAGTCACAGAACATCAACGTCCCGTGTAGCCTTGAGCAAGTCTTTTTCTGTGTCTCAATTCAAACACTTCCATACTTACACTAACTATTTTGAGTATGTAAGTGCATTCACACTGACAAGTATGGCAAAATGCAGTGTACTGTAAGTGCCCGGATGGTGCACTCATAACGGTCATAAAATTGGTCCGGTAAGTGCACAACAACAGTATTCGATTTGAGACAACACTAACTGTTGAAATGTGCGCACTACAGAAGTAAGTACATAGTGTACATAGTATACTACATGACAGTGTACTCATGGAAGTATTCGAATTGAGACGCAGGTTTTGTTTCGTGCTCGAAATCCCAGTGAAGATGTTTCTTTATGTACTGCTGTTTTTGTTTGCTCTTGTAAATCCAGCTTTCTGGGCAAACACCCCCCTGCTTTAAGTGTCTTTCCCAAAACAAACACATGCAGTTAGATGATCAGACCAGTAGAAATCAAGTGTCCCATCTTGAGGAGAATGTTCACTGATGTTACTGCAGAACTTACTATTTCTTCCTGCCACTGACACCTGATATTTTCTCACAGAATTATGTTGTGTTTTCATTATGACAAAGAAAGCTACTATCTTATTAAGGACAATATTAATTATAAGTTATTAAAAAAAACTTGAGGCAGGACCCAGGGCAGATCAGGTCACTCACTGCACTTGCTCGGCTTAAGCCTCTCTCTTTCTCTCTTTCTCTCTCTCTCTCTCTCTCTCTCTCTCTCTCTCTCTCTCTCTCTCTCTCTCTCTCTCTCTCTCTTCTGGCTCCCTCCCTCCCTTCCTCCCTCCCTCCCAAAGAAATAACAGAGGCACATAGAGACTGTATTCAATGTGAGTATAAGTCACTCCAACTACAGTCAGTCACATGTGCCAGAGCCGCAGATTAACATGGTTCCGTGTACAGTGGGACTCCAGTCCAACACAAAGCAAATCATGAGCTCTGAGAGACTGTTTGTTTGGAGGAGGTCCACGACGTCTGTCATTAGTGTGGACAGGGCTTTTCCATAAAGACCAATTCACTCTTTAACTGTAGATAATGTGGAGGGTCACTCTGCTGGAGCTGATGTCATGTCTTGAAATATCCCAGAGCTTAGACGTCCCTTGGGTATACTGTGACAATCTGGATGAAAAAAAATGCAGAAAAACACTTTTATTTTCAATTTTTTCCCCTTAACTCTCATTTGAACTAGAGTGGCATTTAGTGAGAGTGTTACAATTGGTGATCATGGTGTTGCAACAACATGTAGATGCAGAATGCCTCTTAAAAAGTGCATTTGCTGTTACTTGGATGCGTTTTAAAACATAACTTTGAATTCAAAACCACATGTAGAGATGTTTTTAGCACTGGGCGGCTGTGTTGTTCAGAAATAAGCACGCTATGATGATGAACACATAATTTCAAGGCGGTATGGGAGTGGCTGAATGATTTTATCACTGGCGCAGGAGAGGTGTTGAAATTTTAACCTCATTGTGACACTACATGAAAAGTTACAGCTCACCCGGAGGTGATGTGAAGGTCTGATCTAGTCATCCCTGTAACAGTTGTACAGACATTTCAAACGAACCACAAATGTGAACCTCATGGTGGTGCTAGAGGAAAAGCCAGAGGATCAGCAAAATCATTAGGATGCATCATCCAGGAACCATGAATGTCTGCAACAAATGTCATGGCAATCCATTTGGTAGCTGTGATGATATTTCACTAAAAAGTAAAAGTGTCAGGTTGAAGAATTTATATATATATAAAAAAAAAAACTGGAGGAGTCAGTCCAGACAGGAGGAGTAGCCTACATATTTAACTTTATCTGTTCGGGTTAAGGAAATCTTGATTCTCCAAAAATGTGACTCACAGGAAAGTCTCTATTCCAGAAACTGAGATTACTTCAAGTATGTGTCTGTTACCATGGTAATTTATGCTCTATGCTGTTAAGTGCCACTTCAATCTGACCTTAACGTGACCACAGAATATACAGCTGCGATTGAACCAGTGTTGTAGTCCTCAGGCTGAAATGTGGCATTTTGTTTCGAACGATTCACTCAACATACCTTTATCTTATTGAAGTACCCTCCTAGTCAGAGTGTATGTGGAGAAAAAAAAAAGGATGCCATACCAGATTTTATGAGATTTCTGGGACCTGAGAGTGAAGCCACATCCCACAAAAGACCAATTTTATAGAAAAAAAGTCCTAGTAAACCAATGACTGTCAAGCTCAGCCACTGGGTGCACATGCTTAAAGGTTCATCTCCATACATCATAATGGTCTCATTCAGATGAAGCCGGCCCATTATGAGGGGCAGCATACATCTCCTTGTGTGTCATTCACTGGATGAGAAAGTGGAAACCAGCAGAAACTCACAATGAAGACAATGTGAGTCAAGATGGTGGAAATGTGCAATAAAGCTACAGTGATGTTATGGAACAAGCTCCTTTATTTCTGCCCGAGAACGGCAGCTATTCATACTGTGTTGTAATTATTTCCTAAATCTTTTGATGATGCACTACTAGCCACTGAGCTTGCCTCTGTTTTAATGCTGAGTAACCCTTTTTTTAAAAAGATCATTTCCAGATTCTAACACTTACTGAGTCATAAAACCAATGTTTTACAAGAAGGAACATTATGCAGATTTAATTTGATGACTACAGGCATATACAAACAGCCTTTGTCTATATGCCTTTTATATCACGTTGCTGGAACCAAAAAGATCTGACTGCGGATATTAGCTATTTATTTATCAGGGATTAGTGATGAAATATTTGGAATAGGTGCTACTGAAAACAATCAATGCAATCATGGCTCTTTTTAACGCTTAGCGAAACACTTTTGTCGTCCTCTAATCCTATATCCCTCTGTGCTTTTCGCAGATGTTGTTGAGGGCTCATCGTGCTGGGCTTATGCTCCACACCCAGCAATTCGCCCATCATTTTCACAGAGTCTGTGCATCCTAAAGGTTGAGCTCTGCTGTATCATTATCATTTATGTGCTCTCACAGGGACAAGGCAGCCTTGCATGCATTCCATTGGCAACATGGAAATACTTCTCTCATTTTACTACAAAAGCACAAAAAAACAAACAAAAGAGTTTTAACGATGGACAGAAGAGAAACACAGAGGACAGGTCTATAAGGAGGCAAAAATATAAACAAAGTGGCAGCCACAGCAGTTAAAAATCCTCTGGAAACCATGAATGTCTATTCAATGTTGTGTGTCAATCCATGTGGTGGATGTCAGGCTAACAGTGGCCTGCTTGTAGCGCTGGAGAAAAAGTCACAGCATCACACAAAGGCCTGTCGGATGCTTCCTCTGGGGACCATGAATTTCTGTCCAGTATTTCAAAGCGATCCCAAAATGTTTCAGCCTGGAGCAAAGTGACACGGTCATCCTCAGAGCCACACTGCCATCGTGGCCGAAAAAAAAAAGAAAAAAAAAAGATGTCATGCAGGGACATGGAGACTTCATAAATCAAAAATCAGATGTTGAAGAGAAGGGTAGAACAAAGCTGAGGGCAAGGTTCACATCTCAGATTAGAAACTGTAAGGATTAAGGGGTGAGCGCAGCAGTGGGTGCTCATTTGTCCAGAAGAAAATAAGCATGCAACCTGATGGAAACACTACGGTCACCTTATCCTCCAGTCGTCCCACATACTGTGTGATTGTTATGAAGGAGCATGGGAGATGTCTGCTTTTCATATACCTAAATACACTGCAGGTATATGCACTAGACCTAAAAGTATTATCATTATAAGTATTTATTTTGGCTGGGGAGAAAATGGTCATGTGTGCTGGGTGTAACAATCTGTTAGAATAATAGATACTCTGGCCCCAGGAGGGAAAACGAAGGGGTATCTGTGATGGTGTAACCACAGTAGTCAAATCTCCTGTATTAGGACAGTATTATATTATTAACTGAATGACACTGAGTTGAGCAAACACATGGTCTTTATATAACATTGTGCTCCATGCATTTCCTGACTGAATACACACCACATGCTGACATTTCAGCCAGGGCTGCCGCAACTACATCATTTTTTGTAACTCCTACTTTGTTGCATCTTATATGCCAACCACACCTGCACTGTTCCCACTTCACAGGGAATAAAAACACCAAATGAGCATTTTAAATGACAAAAAACACCAACTAGTTGTAGAAGTGCAGGCAAAACAAGGTGGCTTTGTTCCTGTTTTCCCCATGTTTTTCTGGTTGCTGCCGTCCACATAGCTTTGATTTTTATGGGAAAGATTTCTTGTTATTTTTATATATGCTCCAAAGTTACAATTTAGGATCATTAAGTTCAACTAGAGGAGTATTTATGGGATGGGGTGGCTTCCTTAATATTTTTCAAACTGGGAGGATCTCTGTGTCAGGATGATGGAAGACGAATGGGGGGAAAAAAGTGCAGGGCAAAGTTTCTCTCACCAAGTACTTCAAAGTGCTTCAAAGTTTCCTTCTAAAAGGATAGATTCAAAAATCAGTGTGGTCTTTATCCCCGCCACTATGGGATCTGTGGCTTGGCTTGGCTCTGCACAGAAGTCCAGATTCAAAAACTTACAGTGTCCAAAAAAATCCCATCTATCAACCAAACCCTTGTGAAACAGTTTCTTCAGAGCAAATGTTAAAAGATGAATAATCAAGATGCCAAAATTGTTTGGAATATCACATAAAACAGTTGGTAGAGAAATCTTTTGGTAAATGTTACTGACAAAAAGAATTTATGTGGCTGGAATAGTGACATTAAAAAACCTGAAGGAACAGGCTATGAACTCTTTTTTACTGCTTTTAAGTGCATACTTACTGTCACCAGCGCTGTGCTGCCATCCCATTTAACTGTCATAAATGATATTTTATTTCAGATGATGACCTGACTTAAGATACAGCATTATTTCGGCCCATCTAAATGAAAGCGGCTCTATCCCTCTGCAGATGAGATAACTAAATGTCGCTCAGAATGAAAAGCTCTTCATACGGTGATCCAGCTCTTCAACCGGAGGAATGAGCCCGGCCCAAGAAACACAGAATGACAAGCATTTTTGAGTTGCTATTTCTGCTCTTTTACATCATATAAGCCTTCCTATTGCTTGCCAGAGGAAATGAAATGTTTATTATATAGCCCTGAGGGCTTTTCGCAGAGAGTTTTGGTGGACTTAAAGAAAGGATAAGCTTTTCCTCTCTCCCCTCCAAACTTGGCTTCCTCCCGTGGCATATGAGAGGCAGGAGGTAGAGGTAGGGTCACAGAAATAGTAAAGGGGGAACCAGCAGAAGGAATGAGAGAGCAGGAAAGAGGGGGCAAAGGGAGTTAAGATTGGCAGCACTAACAGAGCTCTGCCAATCTCCGACATGCGCCTTGGCCTACGTGCTCCACAAGCACATCTGGCCAAATATGCCCTCCTTCCACCCACCTCGGATAGCTCTGCAGCACGTAAAAGCCTCATGACCTGCCCGCTGGGAGGCTTTAATTTGGATGAATGGATCCTAAATCTGTTCAATCTCTCTCCTTACCTCCTGAGGTTTTTGATAGATGGAGGCCAAGCTGATAGATTTATAGAGATAAATGTATTAGATGGGGGTGAATGAGGTAGGTTTACCTAAGGGCTTGTTTGGTTACAGGAAACTCAATTTTATTTTTCTCAATAGTAGATTTGGAAAATATTGTCTTCTTATCTGTAAACCTCTGAGATGTGCTCGAGATGTCATTAATGGAAAGCCCTGTGCTCTGGGCAAATAGAAGCACAGTAAGCCACTTTTTGCTGTGTAAGGATTCCCAGCTCCAAGTTAGGGTCTCTTTAATAAGAAGAAACGTTCACCTTGGCCATACTAATGATGATGGCTTGCGTCACTGTCCGGAAGAGGAAGTTATCTCAGTGGTATGGACAGCACACAGGGTCATATGGCCCCACGACTCATGTCTATAAGAAAATTCTGCAATTTCCTGCAGTCACTGCGGCCACAGGGAGTCAGATAATATCCCACTATCTGAACCATCTGAAAGTGATTCCCAGCCACAGCAACTGGCCTGGAACAGTTTTGCTTTACAGGACAGTTAACAGTAGACAATCACACATGCTCACACACACACAGTTTTTGTGTATCGTGTGGTTTCACGTAAACACACACAGTGTTTACTTGTGCCAACGTAGTATGAACACACAGCAACATTTGGTAATGCTAACACACTTTTGTGATAATGAGAAGATTGACACCACAGGTAAATGTTTGTTATGCAAATACAAATAATAATCTGTACAGAAAACAGACAAACAAAAAAAAAAAATGTTGTGGTCCCACCTCGTGACCATAACTGCTCAGAGTCACCAAACACCAGGCCAGCCCCAGTCTGCAACGAGCAGCAATGCTGAGTGAGGCAATATATATCTATATACAGAGTAAAATTACACATTGCTATATATACATATATAAACAAAACTTCTCCACCTCCATGTAGCAGTGAAATGTTCGCCAGTTGTGGTTTTCCATGACATAACCCGCTGCTTCTGTTCCTCTGGAATTCCTGCTGCTGCTGCAGGGCAAGTTTTGATGCTCCAGGTATCAACAACAGACAACAAACCAAACACTGCACCACTAGTGTCTCATTTTTTCAGTCTTCACTTTGGCTGTTTTGCCTCACAATTCACTGAGACTCACAAAGACCACAAGTTCCCCCTTTGATAGAGACGTAGGTATCAATCAGTGCTGCAATTCTCCTCTTTTATTGTGAAAGAAATGTAGTGTAAGTGCGTGAGGACCCATTTTGTTTTTTTCAAAAAGAGAATAATAATGATAACGGTCCACACTTGGTGAGCGTAACCCAACAGTCCACTGTTGGTAAGGTAGGAATGTATGTATGTGTGTGTTGTGTGGAGAGGAAGGTGGGAGTGATGGTGGGGACGGAAGTAGTGGAGCAGGAGCTGAGAAGCTGGAGTGAAAGACCATCTGTTCGGAGGGGTCTGGGGATCTGGGGGTCTGAGGGAGTGACACTTCCTGACCACTTCTGAATTATGTCAGAACGATGGCAACAGAGTAATTCAAAAACAGAGGGGATCTCTCCCTCAAAACGATCCAGCGTTCCCTACCCGTCGTCTCTCATTATGAAACACATAGATATCCAGTCCCTAACATTTCATGAATCACTGTTGCAATCATTCATTCCCTTTCCCCTGTTTAATATTCCTGTAATTGTGTCTTGCAGAATTAACTTTTCCTTTTCTTTCCATTTGGCTTGTATCAGGAAGGAGACAGAGAGACGCTGATGGGGGGGAGTGTGGGGTGAGCCATCTCTCGGATGCAGAAACACTGAGCCTGGTGTAGGACCTGGTTCCATGGGGGGAGTGGATACAGCATCATAATGACCAAGCCAAATATTTGTCTAGTCCATATTCTGAGAGCATAATGAAGTCCTTTTACAGAAGGCATCATTGGAATCTGGACACTGATTTTATGCCAGAGAGAGCAGGTTTCACTAGGCCCTGCTGTTTCCACTTAGGCTACCCTGGTCTCTGGTGGCCCAATCCAAATTCAATACAGAGCCTTGTGTCCAGAATAAGAATGAATTATGGCTCTGTTTGACAGATGATAAGTACTGAATCGGAAATTGAAGTTGGATTTAATCAGGAGATGAATTGCACACTGAGGTGGGATTTCATTATACTGTGAATTGAAGAAGGAGCTGCCTGGAATTTAAAATAAGGGTTTCTCCTACTGTACATGCTGTCGGGGTCTACTGTTTATGGAGGGAGGAGCTTGTAAGGTGGAATTTCACAGCACCCGACCCAGCCGCCGTCTCTCTCACATACACATCTAACACATACACATACCTGTGCACACACTTACAGTACCTACAGTACATCTTCTATGCCTATGCTCACACAGGTGTGGACTAACTTCCTAGTGTGTTGCTCCTTTCTGGTGGTGCCAAGTTGGTCTTGTGTCAATACTCGGTCCGGCTGCCAAAAAATGTGTCAGGAATCAAAAGAGGCAGAAGCTATACTGCCCTGGACCCTTCTACTGCTGTACTTTTAGATATTACAAGATATTTCTTTTGCAGGCTAAAAAGCCTCGTCTGACATTTTATGTTCCTGAAATTAAAGTGTAAGGGATTGTAGAGGAATTTTAAGCATGAGAAAAGGTACTGAACTGTGCAAACTATGATATGATATAGCTTTGCTGTGGGACAGAAACTGTTAAGTTTCGGGAAGAGGAAAAACAGTTTTCATTTAAGTATGAAAAAATATCTGCACCCGGTGCAAATAGCTCCCAGAAACTGTTATCAAGCTGCAACATTTTGATCTGCAGGGACCTTCATCAGTCACTGCCAAATCACCATCAAAGCAGAACAGGCATTATACAAACACAGGCTCATCACATAGGTGATAGTGATCTGCATGATTGAGACTCAAACTGGCCTCAGGCTGAGCCAATCAGAGCAACAATGCCTGATCCCACCACATGGGGGATGGGACGTGCCTCTGTACTGTAGATAGAATAAATATACAACTATGTGAAACTAACCCACAGACAGACATGTAGCACTGATTTATGAAATAAACAACAAAACAGAGGGGTTGGTGTGAAAGCCACTGAGTTATGACCACAGTAAACAAGCATCATTTAGCGCCTTACACCTACTGTCAACTTTCAACACAAAAATACAGTAAAAAGAAGAAGAAGAAGCAAACACTGCAGAAATCAACCTAAAAACAGAACATAGGGGGCGAAACTCAAATCTTCAACAAGTCGGGGTCTGTGCGGTGTTGACACTTCCAATCCAGGGTTGCCAGGTTTGTGTCCCTGCCCCCAAAAGAGCCAGTCTCCTCCGGCAGGTTATTCTGGCGTTATTATGAGAGCTCAACATGCTCATTATGGTTGTGGCACTGTTTTCAGGGTGGCTGTGTACTCTGGTGTGCCAGCACTGGAAATGCTTGTGGTGAAGGAATGACAGGGAGACAGAGAAAGACGGACAAAGAGAAGAGAGCACAAGAAACAGGCAGGAATGAAGGTTTAGCAGACAAAGGAAGGACAGCACAAGAGTTGGAGAATAGTTGAGAGTAACACATCAAAGGCAGAAGACAAATAAAACAGGGAAAGAAAAGGAGAAATGCACCAAAATGGGACAGGGAGTGAAAGAAATCCCAGCAGAGAGGAGCTTGTTTGACCACTTTTCCACCTCCTAGTGCATCATCAACCCATCCCTTTACACAGGAAGGAGACAGGACCAGGAACACCGACAAGTGGACAGAACCACCTGTAAAGGAAAAACACAAACCACTGGAGACTCTCCACATATACACACATGTCCGCGCACACATTCACACTCACACACACACACACACACTCACACTCACACACACACATACACACATTCCTAGTATGAACAGTCTTCTTGTGTGCAGTGGAGCTGAGAGAGACAGCACTGTCTGGTTCACCGCCACCACCTCCATAACCTCTGCCACTGCCCAGCATGAAAACACACCTACACAGAGGTGACTGTCTTGACAACCTATTTATTTGTTGAGCGACATGAGGTTATTTTATGTCTTCATATGCTCTGAAAACACCAGTAGTAGTTCTGAAGTTTGCATCTTTTGTAAGATGTTGTTATATATCCATAAAATCTAAGAATTGCATATTCCTCATATTTAAACTTTGGTCATTTTAGTAATAAATGGGCTTTGTCTCCTGGAAACAATTGAAAATGTGCTACCTCCAGGATGTAAAGCAGCTGTGACATCAAGATGAACATAAACCGTGAAAAACATGCAAACATCAAACCAAACCTAGTGTCCAATTGTCTGAGATTTCAGTCTGCAAAACACACTTTTGGTTGTTTATGTGTATGTACAGTACACAGCTCACTGTAAACACTGATATGCAAACAGCCTGTGTTGCTATTACTCTTGCCGTGCATCAAAGAACAGTCTTGTGTCCTCACTAGGCCCAGGCTGCAATTTGGGCTCAAGGCGTGGCCCAGCACCCATTGGGCTGTGTCCGCCCTGAGTACCAGTAATGACCCCTTCCCTATGGGGAGCGTTTGATCTGGGCTGCCTGTACGCTTCAGCAGGGCCTATTTCTGGAGCGTGGGGGGGATAAAGGGAGCTTTCAGACGTGGTGCCAATGACCATAATTAAGCAGCTTTAAGGGGTGGCAGTGAGCGCGCTAGCAAGCGCAGAGTTTGTAATTTGGAAGATGGGGGCAGAGTCGCTGTGGCTCATTGGAAGTACATGGGAGGGTCGGGTGGCACCCAGCGCTGAAACACAAGGGACAGAGTGTGTGAAGGGGACTGTAAAGAGGATGTTAATGACTTGCAACCATTAGCACCCACCCCTGAGGCTGGCTGACCAACGGCCTTGGGCTGAAATACACAGAGACTGCCGTAGCTGACACACGCAATCGGCCCCGCCCTAACAGAGTGTCATTCAAGGCGACCTTTCAGAGTTTAAGGCCTCTGGCCAGTGAGCTCAAAGACTGGGCTCTGATGGACCAAAGTCACCTGCATCTTTACTCTATGGCCTCCTGAGCCCGTTGTTGGTCCACTGATGTTGCTGTGTGCAGCATTCATGTGAACAAGCACTTTGCTGTAGCAGCTCCTCCAGTGTTTGACCACTTTCATTTACTTAATTCAGAAATTATCCAGTTCACTTCAAATAGATTTAATTACAATCAAAACAAGTTTACTAAAAGTTACCATCATCTTATTTAGGGAATTATCTAAGAGCTGATTGGCTGAGGTGCAGGCAGGTGTGTGTTTCTCAGAACGGTCCAGGGCCACTTAATTCAGCTGATGTGGGAGGTGTTAGTACTGTTCATTCATCTGCCCTGTCACTTAAGGGATTTGCCAAAATTAAAAACAAACAAAACAAAGAGACAAATATTTTCTCACTTACCGCTCATGTCATCTCACCATGTGGACAGATTCAGCATTATGTGCCCCCAGACTGGAGATTCTCATTTGGAAAGGTGAATGAAGGTGAGTGAAATTTAATTAGTGGTGCTCACAGGACCAGAATTAGTGTCCTCTGTCACTGTGGATAATGCATATAGTTTGGAGTCAACAATTTCCATTTGAAGTGCAACACAGTCCTTATGTAAACTGTCCTGTCCTGGTATTTTAAAAGGAACACAAAAGTCTTATCACCCTGTTAAAAGAGCATCTCAAACAGATGTCAGGTGGTAATTACGGGCTCCTGTGGCCGTGTGCAGAGGTCTCATCCTTCACCAGGCCGTGACCCCTCTTAAGGTAATGGGAGCTGATCCAGGTGCCGCTTCCATCCATCTCCACATCTCCACTGACACGTCTCTCTGGGACAATGGGCAAAACTGATGTCGCTCACGTAGGGAAATGTTGCCCAAGATTTTGGACAGTGTTCACATTATGACTGAGAGATCTTTCCATGAAACTAAATTCATGTGTATAACCCCTTCCAATACGTTACTCATACCTTTCTTCAAAAAACACATTCATGTTTTCACTATTTTTACTCCTTGGGGAAATGAGACAGTTTACAGTTAAGTCATAAAACTCAAATCTTTAGAAAAAAAACCTGACACATCCTCTCTCCCTGAGAAAACAAACAAACAAACAAAAAAAGGTCGTTTATGATTTACATTCAAATATCAGGTTGTGAGATTATAAGGTGGATAAATACAGGAGAGTCTCTGGAGGCTTCTCTGTTGCCCCACCACTGCCACCGAGCTTCATTCATTGGGTTTACCGGTGCGTGGGCCTCTGGGTAGGATCCATGTGGCCACCCCCTGGAGAAGGCGTGTAGTTGCTCGATACAACCGCTGGGTTTGTAACTTGACACCTGGCCGTGCGGTGCATTTGCCATCGCTTTACCCACAGAAAGCCTATTTAAAAAGGAAAGGGATGAGTCCAGCGCTCCTGACTCCGTAACCCCCTCATCCCAAAGAACCCAGCTTTCTCTCCGGCTGCGCGGCCCTCAATCTGGATCGGCATAAATGAATGAAACACAGGGGAATATCGACAGACAACCGCACAGGAAAGCTCTCTGTCAAACCAGCCTGCCAGAAGGAATTTATGTCGGGCTTGACAGGCAATTCAACATGAGTTTTTCCCTCTGGAAGTTCATCTCAAGCTTGTCAAATGTGTAAAACGGCGACCGGTGTCTTTTGCCCCCTTTGCAAAGGAGTCACGCTGTGATTAACGGATCAGGTTTTTGACTGCCAGGACAAATGAATACAAATGAATTTAGGCACCCGAAGGAGAGATTGCAGAACCTCTCATCTAGACACAAAGTAAGTCACATTTATTTTGAGTTACTTTCTTGTCTCTGTGTGTTTGTGTTTGTGTTTGTTTGTGTGTGTCTGTGTCTGTGTGTGTATGTGTGTGTGTGTGTTGTGATGAGAGGTGGGACCAGTCTGTGAGACTCTGTTAGAGACTTAGGGGAACTGTAAAGCTCCATGTGCTTCTTTTTTTTCTTTTTTTTACCTGTGATATGCCGGCTGGCTGTGCTCCAGCGCCGGCGTCCACTGGGGACCAGTGAGGCTTTGTGTGGGCTCTGTTTGGACCATGGGTGTCATTTGTCACTATTTGTCACTTGTGTGACAGTTACCATCATTTTTCCAAACCGAGTCTCTAAATCCAAATCTACCCCTCATTGATTTCTATCTTAAACTGAACAAAAAGACCAAGTTCATTTATTTAGACTGTATTTGATATCCACCCCCCCTCCTCCTCCCCGCTTTGCTCCTCAGTGCAAAGTCAGACTGTGATGTGCACAAAGAAAAATAGTTCATCTAAGTGTTTGGGAGTCTCTCTGGCAGACTGGTGCATTCAGACTTTGCTGAACAGTGTTTACTAAACTGACTCATCTGATGGAGAGCGAGCAAAGCCAGCAGTTATTCAGACATATAAAGTTTCAGGAGAGGTTCATCAGCATCCACTTTGATAGGTTTTGTGAGGATGCTTTCCATGTTTTCCTGTTTATACATTCAGTGTCCACAGCCACACACACACACACACACACACACACCACAGGGGAGATTCTTTCTGTCAAGGTGGATGAGATTCCCAACTTTGAAGAAAACCCTGGTATAGTTTGCTTATTTATAAAATAACATATACAGAATATACAGTGATTTCACCCACCTATCATTTTGTTTAAGATATAAAATACAGATGTGCAAGTGTTTACAGCACAGATTTGCACATACGCTGTCGATCTGTTGTAATCCACACTATAGACCTTGGTCTTCAGTCTTCTACAGCATGCAGCGGCCAGATCTCGCACAATTGGAGCAGACAAGTCGTTCATTCATTCATACATGTGTGCATCATCCTCACCCTTGATTGATCTGTGGTTTTACTGCCCAGTGAACATCTGGTTTGGGTTCAGATAGTGGGATACAGTCATCTTGGGCGTAAAAAAGACCAGACATTTGACCCGGTGCTGCACGAGTTTCTGACTGAAACAAGTTGGCTGAATAGTAACAGTCCATCTCACCCAGGAGGATGCTGAGCGGAGACAGTGACATGTTAAGAGAAAACACCTTGAGAGGGTTTATAACCTCATAAATGTCGCCACTGGTTCAGCTGTGCTGTAACTGCATCGCTCATTTCTAATGTGCGTTTGGTCGTGATACAGAAAAGACGAGTCTACCTGTGAGGTGTCAGCTGTGTGGAGCATCAGCACCACATGTCCACATGGTGTCGCCCTTTGTGTCTAACTCCTGTCTCTTTACATGCAGCTATTCATGAGCAATGTGTTGATATATTTTGACAGATTTATTCTCACATTGAAAAACATTGAGTTATTTTTGTAAGTGTAGAGCCACCCAGACACTTTTTAACCGCTCTAATTGATTTCAGTCGCAAATAAACCCCCAAGTCGAGAGAATTATCATAATGAGTCACACGCAATTATACACTTTTCATCTCCTCCCCAACATAAAACTAATTGGAACAAGGCTGAGGAAGAAGAGGTATTTGATAAACTGAGATTAATCACAAAGAGAAAAAAAAACATTTGGCAAAGGAAGGAAGCAGATAATGGACACTGGTCTGAAGACATACCAGTTACACTCTCCTCCTCATTAGCTTTAGTGACTGCTCATCCCTAGGAATTTTCCACTGTGTGTGTGTGTGTGCATGTGTGTGTGTGGACTGAGGGGGCAGGATCACCTTTGGGAAATGCTTTCAGGGAATCATTGAGTTGTCCGAACTTGTGAAAAGACACCATACTGGCTTCTCAGTGGCTTTTGCTCAACCTTTGACTCGTCACTGGCCCACAGATGCACTGCTGTGTGATTGTGTGTGTGGAGAGGGGGTTGAGAGGTTAAAATCAGAGACATTTAGACATGGCTAATGCAGCCTTGTTTTAGGGCAGAGAGATAAGGACAGTGATGGAAAAAAAAAACGTCACAAGGGAGTGATGATGTTAAAAAAGAACAGCGACAGAGAACGAGGAGAGAAACATACAATGTATCATATAATGAGGCATTTCTGAATGTCTTTGCCACTTCAAAACACTAAAACAAACAAACACATACCCTGAGTGTTTCCTTTAAATGGGAGGAGAAGATGTTTGCGCTAAACACAGTTAAAATCAGCAGAAGATCAATGATGCTATAAGCAGTACAGAGCAATATTCTTCCCCTCCTGCCGTCTAAGTGTGAGTTCAGGAGCCCACAGCACAACATATAGGTTACACTGTGTGGTTTCATGTATGACTTCGGAGAAGGTATTATTCATCGGGCCTGTATTTTGTCCACTCAGCCAGAATTCCCTGGGGGAGTCTTGTCATAGCTCACTGTTGCAGCATGAAAACCACACAGCAGACAGATGTCGGCCGTGCTGATTTCAAATGCCCACTGTGCACAAATCCACCTCAGTTGCAACCACCTTCAACAGAAACCCCCCCAAAACCTGTCACAAACACTTCAAGAGCACCCTAATGAAAATCTAAACAAGCCACAGAGAATTTTTTA
This sequence comes from Selene dorsalis, assembly GCA_900303245.1. NCBI lineage: Eukaryota > Metazoa > Chordata > Actinopteri > Carangiformes > Carangidae > Selene > Selene dorsalis. The sequence continues at coordinate 1,703 of OMNW01034559.1, read as the reverse complement.
ATGCGAAAAGCCAATGAAAACAGCACCGTTTCCCGGGAAACTCGGTCCAGTTTCCACAGATGTAAACAGCCTGGGGTATAGAATGAGCGTTATATGCTGCAAAAAAAGAAAAAAGAAAAAAAAAAAACAGCTCAGCATTCATGAGTCATTTTCAGCATTCATGAGTCATTTTCAGAAAGCGGATCTCTCCTCAGCTGATAAGAAACTGACCGAGGCTGTAACCAGCTGGAAGTCTGGGAGACACACACACACACACACACTCACACACTCACACACACACATCCTGAGTAACCACAGCCAGCTGTGTGTGGGGATGACTGTGATGAAGCTTTATTAGCAGCTTGGAGAGCAGGAGATGTAGACACCGTAAACACACACCAAGCACGCCATCGCACACATACACTTACATATGTACACACACTCTTGATTATAATCATTCAGCGCAGTAGGGGGAAGCAGCCACAGGTGAATACGGAGGTTGTTTTGGAGTAATATTTCCAAAGAGAAAGAGAAGACCTCTTTCATTTAGCTGACACATTTGTTTCCTGGGATATCCCTGGTGAATGTGTGTACACAATAGTTACCATCTTTTCCCACATTTATGTATTTGGAGATTTTGGCCCACGCCTGCGTCTGCCTGCTTCTCTGTGGCCCTCCAACCACAGCTGCTATACACATTTCCTCCCCCAGCCAGTGTGTGTGACCATGTGTGTCTGGATGACCTCCAGCGGTAAACAGTGGCTCCCCTGCCTGTCACCAGATCTCGGTCCCCCACTGTGCTCTCAGTCCACTTGCCAATCAGTCCCCCCCTTAGCTTTACTGCACACCTGGATGTGGTGATGGTGTTGAGAGAGGCCATTCCATTTTTTTGTTTTGTGTGTGTGTGTGCGCATGTGTGCATGCGTGCATACACATTGGTTTTGGGAAGAACGGTTGATGGATAAGTCTACTCTAGTATTTCTGCCGTACAAACCACAAGCTGAAGCTGTGTGTGTGTGTGCGTGTGTCTGTGTGTTTTGGAGAGAGGTGCTCTGAGTTGTAAGTGCTTTAGCAGAATCCAGTTCCCATTTGTTATTCACATGATATCTGTGGCTCTGTTGCGAAGCATATGGTTTTGCTTGCGTCTGTGTTTTGATGCGATGTAAAAACAGCAATTACAGATACTGTTTCTGTCCTTTTGTGATACTGAAAACATCAGTTTTGTGATCTCTGTCTATGTCATGTTTTTGTGGTGTTTAGGACACATGCCATAGATTAACCTAATCACAGCAGTTCTGTCTTCATTAAACCAATCTCCAGTTTGCTCCTCAGTCTGATGAACTCGTACCACTTTCTAACAAGGCTCTCTTTTATAAAGCTAATGGTTTTTATTTAAGGTTAATAAATACCTTGCAAATGCTTTCATCATTTGTTACAAGCATTAATAAAAAAGCAACTTTTGTGTTTCCAGGTTGTGAAAAATGCCTGTGTGTTATTGAATCTGTTTGACCACCTGCGCAAAAATCTATTTATAAACAACCTAGCTCATTTAAAGCAGTGGTCTTGATAATTAAAGCCCTTGATTAATGGCTTATCTCTCAGTTTATGGGTTATTACAAAGTGAGAAACCCATGAACAGCATTTAACAACCTGGCAACCCAAATTTTGTTCATAAAGCATTTGTGGTAATTTGATTAATTATTTAAATGATGTATGAAAACCAT
>OMNW01034558.1:0-10686 GCA_900303245.1 Selene dorsalis | reverse complement strand
GCAGCTACAGCAGCAGCAGCAACAGCAGCAGCAACAGCAGCTGCAGCAGCAGCAGCAACAGCAGCTACAGCAGCAGCAGCAACAGCTACAGCAGCAGCAACAGCAGCCGCAGCAGCAACCTGCTCCTTTCTCTCTTCCTCCTCCTCTCCTCCCCCCAACCAGCAGGCCCAGCAAGCCCCACAGCAGCAGCAGCAGCAGCAGCAGCAGTTCAGTTAGGAGAGCAAAGAGGCAGCACAGGAGAGGTAGCTACCACGCCACCTGCCCTTCCTCCACCTCTTTTTTTTTCTCCACCGTTCTCTTTTGGTCCAGTTGTCATTACCACAGGCTTGAGGAACATTTCATCCTGCATCAACTCGCATCCATTTGTCTTCAAGCATTCACAGGGCGTGTTCACACACCTCCACTTTTTTTTTTTTTTTTTTAGTTGGAAAAATAGCGCTGCTGCAACAGCATACTGTGCTACTATCAGGTGAAGAGATTAGTCTGTGAACACTCTGACCTCTGCTGCTCTCACCTACAGTTCCATCAGCTGCTTTACCTGCCATAACACCTCGCATCTCCATAGTTGTTGGTCAGCCCTCAGTGCAACGTGCAGCGCCTCCCTGACCGTCATAAAAGAAACTGGTGCTGGGAGTCTGACGAATGTGGAATAGTGCAAACGCTGCTTTAAACCTGTGCAGGTCTATCATTATCCTGTTTAACTCAACCTTCATGTTTGACAGGATTTAAGAAAGTCGACAAAACAACCCAAATACAGACACGTCCAGGTAGTTGACGAAAAATTCAAAACCTTAAACTTGGAATGTAGTTTCTTTCCACTGAAGCTGCTCTTGAGCCTCAGGGTGGAACAACATACTAAAAGCCTTAATGTTGGGTTTTACTTTGATTTATTACCCACCTGTAGATCAACAGGTCATTGTATGAGTGGTCATATAACACATGCCCCAGGAGCCACTGCTGCTGTCAGTCAACAGAGAATTAATGCACAACTGCTAGTTAAAGTCATTTCTGCTTCTTTTCCTAGTTTCCTCTGTTTATTATAGTGAATTTAACATATTTTTGCTTTGCAGCAGATCCTCAGACAAAACATTTAATGACCTCTTTGGCTGTGAAGAACTGTCAGATTTTTACTGTTTCACAGACAAACCAATTCGTCAATTAACCAGCATAATGAACATCAGATTAATTAATCATAAAAGCAATAGCACTTAGGAAACTGAGCACCCAGCCAGCCTTAAATCAACCTTTGGAGATGCATCATATTCTCCATCCGGCCTGGTGTACATTAAAGTGGTTTCGCTCCATAAATACATTATGCTGTTTGTTGGCTGTCGTCAAACAAAACAAGAGAAAAAGGCACAGTATGTGTTTTGATGCAGTGCAGTTCATTTAAATTGTCTTCCATGCTTTGTTGCTCATCTGTATAATGAGCTTCATTTCATCGCTGCCTCTGTTTTTCTGCCCGTTTTCTTTTTTTTTCTTTCATCTCTGCATCGTCATGACACTTCCTCTACTCTTAAACGTGCCACTTCCTCACCTGAATACCTGCATTTGAAAGTGGACACGTGAGAAAAAAAAAAGTATTCATGTCTGGAAACTGATCAGTTATTTTTCCTCATCTTTTCTAGCCAACTTCTCAATACGTTAAAATCCTGAATTAAATGAAGCTGGCTTCTGTAATCAACTCATTTAAAAAACGACACCTTAAGATGAATGTTTAGTTACAATCTTGTATCCTAAACAGACTCGACACCTGTGTGTGTGTATGTGAGAGAAAGTGTCTGCATCCATCCCTCATGCTGCTCACTGTCATTATTCATCAGCACTGACTGGTTCATTCTGTTATCATGCATTCAGATCGTCTCTGTGGCTCTGCAGTGTGTGTGTGTGTGTGTCTGCGTGGTTTGCATCAGCCATCGCTTCAGGTTAGGATGTTTGATTAAACACTTATTTTAATGTATACAGTGGTAGAATCATAAGGTTTATGTGGAAATGTGAGCTTGTGATTTACTTGATGTCAGGAAGACAATCACTTCATCTCATCTCACCAGAGTCTCATAGTTTTCTGTTGTCTTTTATCCATGGCAGCTGTTAGGACTTGTCGCTGCAGTATACGGCCTCTTGCAACTCATTCTTTTTGTTTTTCTATTCTGCTTTGTCCCTCTCCCAGCCTCGGCTCAGAGACCCGAGGAGGTGATTCAGCGCTACATGGAGGTGGTGGCAGGAGTGCCAGATGAGGTAAACGATTGGTCAGCTTCACGGACGCTTTATTCACAGCCTTTGCGAATTTCAGCGAAGGAGTTTCAAGCTTGTTGTCGTTCTCGTAGCTTTATGCTGTCGCTGGTTCCAGAATAGATGAGTAAACATTGACTGACACTCAACACTAAATCCCTCGTGTCCTCATCAGGACTGCATCATCTGCATGGATCAACTGTCCAATCCATCCGGCTACGAGACATCGTCCACTGAGGAGGGGGGCCAGAGCATCCTGCCAGAAACTGTGGGGAAATTCATCAAATGTGGACACACCCTGCATATGCTCTGCATGCTGGCCATGTACAACAATGGAACAAAGGTACTGGACACATAGCAAACGTTGGTTTTAATTAATGTGAATAAATAATGTACAGATTGATCTGGGGGTTCTTCAAGAATGATGCAACTGACGAAGTTTTAGAAAGCCAGCTATATTGATTCAAAAACTTTTCTTTTTAAATTTGGATTGGAAAGGTCTTTTTTTAGACATGCAGCAATTTTTTTGTTGTGCAACAGTTTGTCAACAAACTCTTTTTCCACGCTGAATATTGTCATTGTCATGCTGGTGGTCATTTATTAGAATCATTTATTGGGCAGTGGTTCTCAACCTGTGGGCCGGGGCCGACTAGTGGGCCACACACGTATTGCTAGTCAAGAAATCATGTGCAAAAAGTACAATTTTGGTGAAGAGATAAAAAAAAAAAACCTCTTAATATTGTCTTTATACAGTATGTTTTGAAATGAAATTATTTTGAAGAAAATGTGAAAAAAAAGGTTTAAAAACCTTAACAAATTTTTCCTTGTAAATAAGGTCTCTCAATCATAGGAAATATATATATTGTACAGACACTTGTGTAATATTTGTTCATTACAGCAGAGATTCAGTGATGGAGGGAATAACAAAACAGAAGTCATCAGTGGATCAGTGGATATTTGATCAACGCTTACTTGGTTTGTATCGATTGGTGGTGTTTAAAGGGCTCTCTGGCTGTGCTCCTGTGTTTAGGACGGCAGCCTGCAGTGCCCCTCGTGTAAGACAATCTACGGAGAGAAGACCGGCACGCAGCCCAAAGGCAAGATGGAAATTTACAGCATCGCCCAGTCACTGCCCGGCCACCCAGACTGTGGCACTATCCAGATTATCTACAGCATACCTCCTGGCATACAGGTAATGCTGCACACTCTGACAGCAGATAAAGTATGTGTCTGAAAATACACGCTACAGCAGAGAGCTCAAATACTCACTCGAGGGACTGGATCTGGAGTTTCATTATAACCCTCCACATGTCTAGAATTTATCTTTTAATCCAGCCCACCATATTTTTTTCCTCCTTTTTGGTTTTTCTTTTCAGCACTTTGATTCACTACAGCAGACATGATACATGATAGTCTCCTCCTGAACCTATGCAAAGAAGAAATTTGTGCCCAGATTTTGGAGGATTCCTGGAGTTTAACACCTCGTCCACAGTTAGAAAGCTGCTGTTCTCCACTAAACATGCAGAGCAGTGTGACTTAGCTTCAGAGAGTATTTTTGAAATGTGTTTTTTTATTTATTAACAGAAAATATTAGAATTTGCTAAGGCGATAACAACCCAGTCAGTGGCCTCCAGGTAATTGGATTTTAAAGTTCCCCTCCAGAGATGTGTTATTAAACATAAAAGTGTTAAAACACTCAGCCATGATTTAGTATTTATATCTTGGTTTTCTTAACATAAATAGCAGACTGAATCCATTTTTATGAGACTATCATTGGATCACTGCTGTTCCCAGTTTGAAATACTCAGCATTAACTACTTATTTATATTATTTTATGTCTTATTAATACATCCATATGTTTTTTTAATATGATACAAAGGATAAAAACTTGATTTTCAATGGACGGTGTTTAAATTGCTTGTAATTATATTCAAGAAATGTATATTAGTCCTGTATTTGTGAAAATACAAAAATCAAGAAAATATATTTTTTGCAAAATGTTTGAAAGATCAGGTAACTGTAGACTTGGGGTTTTTGAGGGCCAGACCATGAAGACCAGTTAAAAGCCTAGCGGCTGAGTTTTGTACTAGTTGCAATCGATTCAAGGCTTTTTGATTGATACACATAAAGAGACTGTTACAATAATCAAGGCGTGAGGATATAAAAGCATGTATAATGGTTTCAGCATCTCTAGAATTTAAAATGGATCGTATTTTAGCGATTTTTCTAAGATGGTAAAACCAAGATTGGACAAGCTTTGTAATGTGTGGTTCAAAACTGAGGTTGCTGTCAAATAGCACACCAAGATTCCTCTCAACAGGTTTGATGTTTTGCAACAAGTGGCCAGTAGATGGCGGTATTTGTTGTGTAAGTGAGGGGCCTCTAACAACAATTCCCGTTTCAGCCGAATTAAGTTGAAAAAAATGTTTTGTCATCCACTTCGGTCAAACAGTCATTGAAGGAACTCAGCATGCTGAGGTCATTGGCCGTGATTATACAGCTGTATATCGTCCGCATAACAATGAAAAGCAGTATTATGTTTGCGGATGACATCACCCAGGGGAAGCATGTAAAGGGAGAACAAGATTGGCCCAAGAATAGACCCTTGAGGCACTCCATGTTTAATATTGGAGAAAGAGGACTTCCTATTTGTCAGGTAGGATGAAAACCAGTTAGGTGCTCTACCAGATTTGCCCACCCGTTGCCTCAGTCCATTTAAAAGAATGTTGTGTCGACTGTGCCACAGGCAGAACTGAAATCCAACAGCATTAGGACTGAACACATGTCTGCATCTGCATTCATTAAAAGATCGTTTGTAACTTTGAGGAGGGCGGTCTCAGTGCTGTGGTGAAAGCTGGACTGGAATTTATCAAAGATGTCATTCTCCTTCGCCACAGTGAGAAGTTGCTTGGAAACAGTTCTGTCAAGGATCTTTGAAATAAAAGGCAGTTTAAAAAAAATCGAGTGAAAAAGCTCCTGTACAGAGCACCAATGTAACCCTGGATCCTAAAGGGAGTGTTGCATTTTGGGTCGTTTTTTGCCTTAATGTTGCTACACTTGCAAGTTCAACCACATGCAGCTGTATGCTAGTGCGTCTGTTAGAGTTAGTCAGCTGTTGAAAGGTTACGTTAGCCCAGTTTAACCTATGGCAGCCCCTGATGGCTCCTGTTAAATGTCTTCGCTGCCACGGAGGAATTAAACTCTGCACTTGATAAAAAGAAGTCAGAAGCACTTTCAGAAGTCCTAACTGCAGAAATGGAGCGGGAACCAAATAATTCATCAAGCTGCCAAGAAACGCCAGCGTCAGTGGCTAAAAAGCCAGAGAAAATTTATTCAAATCAATCCAATGAGGCCGAATGAAGAGGATGTGACTGATAGACAAGACGTATGAATGTGGGAACGACGCTCCGCTTTAATGAAAGTATTTCATGTTCCTTTTGAACAAAACTTTCTATCTCAAGGGAAGTTTCTCGGCAGCCTTAGTCTGGAGGTCTAATGTGTCTTTATAAAATCTGTTTCTGTAAACAGGTGTCAGAGCAGGGCCTTTAATGATCGGGCCAGTGCAGGACATTACAAGGAAACTGAACATTAGAAAAATGACTGGAGGGCAAACTGCCGTCTGCACAGTGATACCCAGAGACTTCCAAATACATTTTTAACAGATTGATGGTATGGAAGAGGACTCTCCTCTGACCCATTGTGTGCGGTTCACACAGACAAGCTTCCTTTATTACATTCTTTTGGGCAAAAACTTTAATTTCTTTTCTTTTCCTGCTGTAACGATGAGTGAAGATAAAATTCAGCGAGGAGCAGTATATAGCACGAATCCCGAGTTACAAGAGCATGAACCTGATTTTTTTATCGAGCTGTTAACAACCTACAAAAGCTCGGTTATTAGATTATTTTATGATTCCAGCTGATCTCAAGTATGAAATTTTATGACTTTCCATTCATCAGTCACTTTTTGTCCTCCTCCACCAGGGGCCGGAGCACCCCAACCCAGGACAGCCCTACACCTGTAGAGGCTTCCCTCGCTTCTGTTTTCTGCCAGACAACGACAAGGGCAGGAAGGTAAAGAAACAACACGTTTTATATATCTTATTGTTCTTATTCGCAGGTGGAAGCAGGTCACAGAAGCAAACAGACACTCAACATGTACTTAACCCGTGTCACGTTCCACCTCCAGCTCAATCACAGTCTGTATTCAGGGGAATCGTACTCAAAGATATTTAAGGTTGCAGGGTTTCATGAGGACGGAGCAGAGAGGCACAGTTGAACCAAAGGCACCAGCCTGATCAGGTGCACACAGCTCAGCGCTATTAACACGCGACTCCTTATAATGCGCCATCAGGGTCGAAGTGTGTTTCTCTGATTAACATTTTGTGCTCATTATAAAGCTGCGTTGTTTCCATGGTGAATTACCAGCTCATTTCCCTCATGCTGCAAACACACAGCTGTACACTGGATCTTTTATAAATAATCTCTGATGTAATTCACTAATGGGAAAATTGGATTAAATTATTCCAGTTGTAGATTCTCTGCGCTGCGCCTCAGACACGCTTCCACCATCAGACTCCCTGATGTGATGCTGTCGGTGCAACGCTGATTTGAAATAATGAAAATATCCCCGATCGGACACGAGCCCGTGCCGCAGTATGCTAAAACTACAGGAGCTTTACTCGGGTTGAAATCAGAACAGTGTTCAGGGAACGCCATTCATTTCAATCAATTAAGCAGCATGTCTGTCCTGATTAACTACATAATCCCATTTTGGCTGAATTGTTTGTTTGTTGGCTGTTACATCTGTGTCTGCTTGTAATGACAGCTCCTACTGCTCTGTGGGCCCCCCACACACACACACACACACACACACACACAGAGGCTGCATCTATAACAATATGTTTTAGTTTTAAAACACAGCTGAGTTTTTGAGACTCTTGGAAATGAGACCAGCATGTGTTAGTCGGAAAACTCTGGGGTGACGTCATACTCTGGACAGACAGAACTGGTGATCTTAACAAAGGGTGCAAAGGAGGTTAAATAGTGCACTCTGATGGTACAACTGCCTTTTTTGCTTTTCCTCATTATCGGTCAGTCCTCCTCATTATTATAGGAGGGAGACATCTCTCCTTTTCTCATGGACGCAATATCTCAGTAACTCCTTGATGGGCCTTCTTCAGATTCTTTAAAAAAACATTAAAAAGTCCAGAGGGTGACGTCAGGCTTGTTTTGATCAATCAGCAGTACAGAAGCCAAAGCTGTTTAGTTTATATCACATGAGAATTAAGACAGAAATCTTTAATGTGAAGAGCTGGAATGAGGAAGGGGAGGGTAGATCTGAGTTTAAAAAGCAGACATTTGTTGGAGAACAACAAAAATTAGCTTCTTTTTAAAAATATATATATATATCAAGGAAGGAAACGTGTACTTTTTGCAAGGTTGCATAGATGTTGCTTGTTTTGCATTATGCTGCAGTGGAAGACCTTATCAAACTTTATTTTTCAGGTGGATTTAACAATATGGGAATAATTGTTATTTTTAGCCCAGGAGCACCTGATCGTTATGGTGCATGTGTCCTTCCAACTTTGCAGAGTTTTTAAACCCTGAGAATCCTAGCTGACACCGACCCTGACTCATAACCACGCTGCACATTCTCTTCCCCTCTCTCTGTTGAAAAGGTGCTGGAGCTGCTGAAGGTCGCGTGGATGCGACGCCTCATCTTCACCGTGGGTACGTCAAGCACCACCGGAGAGCCTGACACAGTAGTTTGGAACGGCATCCACCACAAAACGGAGATGATGTCCAACTTGTCGGGCCACGGCTACCCGGACCCCAACTATCTGGACAATGTTCTTTCTGAGCTGGCCTCTCAGGGCGTGACAGAGGACTGCCTCAAACCTCCAGTAGGAGGCAGTAGCGGTGGAGTTGGCAGCAGCAGCTAGGTTACAGCTCCCAGCTTCACACACTTCGAATCACTGCTGACCACCGAGTAAACCCTTCGAAACCCACCTCTGTGGCCCGGGTGGAGCTAACATCCACCTCTCTCTCTTATGTAGTCTAAGTCAGCGCCTGCCCAAATCTCATCGAGCGAGCGAAGGGGAGAGCTGAGTAAGGGTCTTGAAGCCTCTCTGGATGGGAGCACAGTGGCGTGCTGGCTGAGAATAGTTAACGCACCACTACATTCCCTCTCATCACATACGCCAGGAGACCGAACTCTGAGAAAAACGAGGCCCCCCTCACTCCGAGCCTCTTTTATCAAACCTCCGCAAACTGGAGACTTCTTTCCTTTCCTTTATTTCCATAAAGCCTCATCTGTATCCCCTTGTCCGGTTACCATGAGAATGGCAGCTCACAGTGGGGATAAAAATCTCATTAAGCACTTTAGTTCTGACAGTGCATTTATCGGACGTGTGTGATTTCCCGGTAAAGGGCAGTTAACTTGTTTCAAATTGGGAAGTTATGCAATTTAAGTGTTTCTGCAGAAAACATTTGTGTTTAGCACAACAACACACTGAAACTTTAGTAGCAAAGTGAGTATATACTATTTGATGAGAAGGGGCAATACTTAACTGTTGTAAATAAATGAAAAAAAAAACATGAATGAAAAAAACTATGTAAAAAAAAAAATGAAATAAACAGGTTGTGACCACATGCCAGTTAAGGGAGGATAAAGTTGTATATTTTTTAACATTTGACCATCAATTGTCATATTTTATTCCCTAAACTAATTTGATAAGCGGATGTCTGATGCACTCACATGGTGATTTTTCATGTTATGAACTTAGCGTTGCTGTGCCTGCGGACGTCCTGCAGGCCTCGTTTTTGTCACTTAATTTGTGAGTTAATGTTGCCATGTATGTGAGAAGGAACAATATTACATCGTATATAACCTCAGACCTTCTGCCCATACAGATGAAATGGGTCACTGAGATTTAGGGGGGGGAAGGGAAAAAAAAAAAAAGAAAAAAAGCTCTGGTTGAGAGGATTTTTACAGTGTGACAATCAAGGTCATTGAACTCGTCTTGAATAAATGAGACGTGTGAAGCCGTGGTGGGCATGGTAATGATCCCAGCGGCTTCAAACTCACCTCCTGTATTCACATACATCATTCTGCTCACAGTACTGCACTACAGTCACTGAACTGAGTTACAACATGTATACAAGCAAAACTGGAAGAAAAAAAATGTCTGCAATAAAGAAATAAGGCAAAACTAATCTCCAACCTCACTTTTGTCTTCTTTTATTTTTAAATAAATATAAATGTGCTAATCTACTTGCATGAGTGCTTCACTTGTGTTTCTATCCACTGATCAGTCTCGTGAAAGAGCGTGAATTAATTTCTCATGGGGCTCATGATCATTTAATGACCGAGGAGAATATTGTAGTGTTTGCACTCCTTGTGCTCCTGACATGTTGCTGTTGTATGATCATCAGATCTAATAACTCTCAGTGGACGCTGCCTGTGGCCTCACAGATTAAAGAGGCACCTCATCACGTCCTGACTCCTGGAGGAGGTAATGGCAAAAATTGAGAGAATCATAGAGTTGATTTATGTACTTTTGCAATAACATTCACCAAAAGTAGAAGAGAGAAAACACTAGGCAGAAAATATCTTTGTTCACACTTAAGCTAAAGTTAAAGCTAATATGGTGTATACTCAGGCTGGTGCCAGGTGTTTGCTGCTCGTCAATGTGACAATTACATACATGATTGGCCTCACCCACCATTTTGTATTAGTATAGTTTATTTGCCTCTGATATTTGCTGTAGAGACAGTTTCATATCAGATGGGGAGCCTATGAATGTTACTTCAGCACCATGGACAGCGTCATGGTTCAATCAATACACAGTCAGGAGAGGTCGCAGGCTAGAGAATGGCAGATGTACAAGTTTTTGCCAATAGTTTATGAATAACGTGTGAAAAAATCAGCTAAAATGACATGTATCTTCAACAAATATGTTCATATTCCATATAACTATTAATATAAAAGAGGATATAAATTAAATATCAATGTGAAACCTGACAAAAATAGGCTACAAGCTCTGGCTCTTGTTGTAGACAGTTGGGCTTAACGGTAGGAAATTTTGACCACAGAATCTACGTCATTGCGTCACACGGGAGCCGTTCCCATTTATGGTCGCTGCGTAAAACCAAGCCGCGTGTATCTTGTGCTAGCAAATGATGCTAAAGTTAGCTTAGGGACAGTGAAAGTGAAAAACACTTAATTTCAACTCAGTTCCCCTTTTTGTCATCAGTTGTTGTTATTTTGTGATTTTAGTGGCTGCAACAAACAAAGCAGCAGCATCACTTCAGTACCAGTGGATATGAATTTACTCCTTATTCCAAACAATATCATCGTCTTTGCTGACAGTTTGACTGAAAAACCATCAGTTTCAAAGATGCACACACAAACAAAAACTTTTTATTGTTCTTAAAAAAAAAAAAAAGTATTGA
>OMNW01034556.1:2251-15233 GCA_900303245.1 Selene dorsalis | reverse complement strand
AAATTTAGGAAGTGATCATACAAAGATAATTTGGAGGCTTACTCACAATAGTTGGAAATGTCATCTTGTGTTCAAAACTGCAAGACTCATTTAAGATTTTCAGGTCAAGCTGTTTAATATAGTGCTTTTTAAAATGTATCTTTTACTTGTAATATAGCTTTTTATATGGTAATTGTCTTACTACAGCGTTTAAAGATTCACACTGTACAGGTGCTGCAAGGCAACAAAGTGTAACCACATACAAACTGGATATAAACATTCACCATACAGGCGCTAACTGGTGATGCCCTCAGTAGATTTTGTTGATGAGTTAACGTGATTCAAACTACAGCAAAAAGCATGAACTCTCTTGATTACACTTCAACAGAGTTGGAAGATGTGAGAAGTAGTGTGTCTCTACTGTTTCTGTCTCCTCATGACTGCCACTGTTAGATTATGAGCGCCGCCACCAGAGTTTCATCTGCTCAGTCGTATCAACAGGCTGTGAACACCTGACATTATTGTCCCTCTCATTCTTACAGAAAGTTGAAGAGGAACTGCTGAATAGCCATATAATGTCTTCTTCATCTCACTGTCGTCATGACTCCTGTTCTCTGCTCTCTCTGTACCAATGTTAGCAAACTACAAATTACGAGCCATGTTTTCTTGTTTTGTTTGTTGTTTCTGCTGGTGGTCAATGCACATGTCATTAATTGTTACAGAGTTAGCCTGGTTAGAAGGTGTCTCGTGTTTTTGTCCTAAAATAAGTCGTAGTATGTGTTGAAACAGTCTGACTGAGATCTCAATGAAGACTCAATGAAGACTGGACCAACAGTGGACCAGTCTGACATATTTCTTAGGGACCAGTCCCAGCACTTTGTGAGGGTTAGATCATCTCTCCATGTGCAAGATGAATATGAATTCAAACATTTTTAATGCCTAAAACCTTTACACCTTACTCACCCACCTCAAAATTGTTCAAACCCCTGACTGCCCAGGTGATAAAGGGATATCGATATAGAATATATCAGGAAGATACATGGAAATGGTTTTGAGGATGTGGAAGTTTAAAATTGCAGTTTTTAATCACAGCATCAAATTGTCAGATTAGATATTGGTTTTTAGCAAATTCTGTTTCTGTCTTTTTGTGACCTGGTGATATTTTCCATGTAGGTGAAGTTACTGTGGTGAAGAAAAGAGAAGGATGTAATGTTTTGTCCAGGAGAACGTAGAGTCTCCTGTGGCTGCAGTTAAGCAGCTGACCAGCAGACGGAGCCACAGCTCCACTGTAGATGCTGTGTGAGTGATGGCAGCCTGAGGCAGAGACATCACTCCCGCTCCTCACAGCTCAGACTACCACAGGTTTTCCATCCTACCATCCAGATAATCGTCCTCACCTTGCTGGTATTAAATACTGGTTGGTTAAAATGACAAGCAGCAGGGCTCAGTGACTCGTTGCTTTACTGGACTCACAGCACAATACACCAGCAGCAAAACGGTTAAAGGAATGGGTTTTATTTTGCTGGCTGAACATGCCATATGTGTGTGTGTGTGTCTACACACCGAACATGCCTGGCAGATGGCAGACAGACACAGAGATCCCTCTTTCACCCTTATTTATCATTTATTCCCTTATAGCATTATGGCTGGTTGAATGCCCCCTGAATGACTGACTGACTGTCCCAGTGGCCATTTAACATGGTGTTTGGTTCACTGGTTGACTGGACGCCTGCTCCTCTGGCTGACTAACTTGGTGGCTGACTCAATCGCATACTAGTCTAACCAAGTGGCCGAGCGCTCCGCTCACCAGCAGACTAGATTCCTGGATGACAAACTGGCAGCCTGGTTCTCTGAGTGATTCACCACCCGACCGTCTGACTGACTGACTGTCTGGATTTTCAGATGAGGTCAGAGCAGCTCAGGGCTGCAGCTGCAAGGATAGAGTGCTGTTTTGTTTTCTCCTCAGGCCTGGACCAAACACAGACAACATTGTTACAGTACAGCAGTTGGAGACAGAGGGGGATGGACAGAGCAGGGGGGTGGTAAGAATTCTAGATGGTGAAAGAAGTCTTAGAAAGAAGGGGGTGGTCTGGGGATTTATAGAGAGACTCAAAATGAGTGATGTTAGGAAGAAATGGTGGAGGTACAGTGAAGGAGTAATAAAGGTAGAGGGGAGTGTGAACACAAGGTGACCTGGTGAGCTGCGTAGACCGCCATTTGTGATGCTACAGGTTTAATCCGTACAACAGGGCGGCCAACGTCATGTGCCATTCAGTTTCAGGGAAGCAGTGAGGACAGACACATTAGCAGAGCAAAAGGACAGATAGATGGAGAAAGAAAGAGAGATTCTCCATTGTATCCAATTATAGGCCCTGCTCTGTTCTGTCCTCCCCCAGCTGACTGAAAACCTGGAGCTGGACTCTACTGGGTAATCAAGACCGGCACAGACCATGTGTCTGACTGGACTGCATGTTTAGCGCTCACAGATAACATGGCTAGTGGGACAGTGTGCTGTAGAACTAAGACCAGGCCTCCAGCAGCAACAGGGACAACACCACAGGGACAGCAGGTGTCTGTGGTCATATATCAAGAGGACTTGATTTTATAAAGTCCCTTAAAGACACGAGATGTAACACATTTGTATATTTGATCTGGTGACTGAAGGCCACAGTATATGACATCATTTTTCACACTCAGCACATTATTCAGTGACCCCTCCCTCGTGCTTTGTGGGTGGGAGTGTTATCGTCTTATTTATATCCTCATTTGTCAGGCTCCTCCTTTAATCTTTCAAGTGTGTGTGCGTGTGCGTGTGCGTGTGTGCGTACGCAGGCTGGTCAGGAGTCGTTCCGGTCCATCACCAGGTCTTACTACAGAGGAGCTGCAGGAGCGCTGCTAGTCTATGACGTCACAAGGTAACGGGCCAATCACAGGCCACTACACACTGTGTGGCCAAGCTGAGCTCAGAAACATTTTGAAGTCTGATCCTATGAAATCATACTTTCCCTCAAATCATAACACAAGCAGTTGAGTCAGATACACATTTTTACACCATTTTCTTAGGGGGGGGGCAATGTTTGTTCCAAAATACACACATGCATGAGAAGACAGGTGTTTTATCAAAGTATCCTCAGACTGAAAGCAGAATTCTGCTTTTTTTCAAACAGACGGGACACCTTCAACCACTTGACGACCTGGTTAGAGGACGCTCGCCAACATTCCAACTCAAATATGGTCATCATGCTCATTGGCAACAAGAGGTACGCTCCGCTTTGCTTTAAGATATGTCACACAGTGATGGATGCACTCTGCTCTGCATAGGCTTTTTATCAGGCATCACCAAATGGCTGACCTCGCTCCTGAACTGGACCAAGTGATGGTTCTGTCCTGACCCGTGAACAATCTCTGATAAATGAATGAGAATAGATAACTTTCATGGAGCAGCAGGCGCAGCTAAGACAATAGCTTCACTCAGTTGAGCCAATCAAATCGTTTGTTTACACTGCACGGTCAATGCACCAGAGAGAGGAACAGAAAAGAGAAGGAGCAATGAAAGTCGATGAGGAAAAAAGCAGTCCCAGCCTAGGACTACTTTAATTTTTTTTTAAAAAGAGAGAAAGGGGTTGTTCAAAGCTCTGTTTGCACTTTTTTCCTAAAAGAGGCACTTTTTAATTTATATTACTCTGAGGGTTGTGTCTTGTTCTCTTTAACTTGACTTGCAGGCCTGAAATTCATTCTTCTGGGATCATCACTTTTATTTATGGTAAAATAGATAGTTGTTTACTCTTCAAGTGCCGTACAAGTGCACTATGTTAAAAGTTTCCTGTGTTGAAAATTGATAGTTTGACAGTACATGTAGTTGAAACTATATGAAAATGTACGTTGTTGGTTTTATTTAGTGGACATTAGGGATGTAACAATTATTGGTATTACAGTTAATCTCGGTAAAAGTTTTAGGTGGTAGTACTAACCGTCTGTGTAAATTAATCGTATTATCTCGGTGGATAATCAGGATATATGATAACAGCCTCATCTCCAGATGCAGGCACAGAGCGTATGTAGCTTGTAACGTAGGAATCTAGATCAAAAGCACGGCGCAAAGACAAAAGAAAAATCCTTAGTATATGGCGGGTTTTGGATTGGACAAGAGCGCTGAGGGACAGCTGGCTGAAGACACCTGTCCTGTCTGCAGAGCACGCAGGAAGAAAGTTACTGTTTGGTTTCCAGACACTTAGCAGCTTTTTTTTTTTTTTTTTTTTAAATCGAAGCTTTGTTTAATTACTTTCGTTGGCATTGTACGGCGCATGCTCCGCTCGTGTTTCACAGGGACCTTTATTACTGACGCGCAGCGTCCTCAGATTTCAGTGGAGAGGTCAGAGGAGAGACGGAGCAAAGCCGAGGAAAGACAGAAAAAAAGCAGGACCATGTCAAAGGTGTGGGAGCATTTCAAGCTACATCCACTGTAAAACTGAGCTCTCACACTAACACCACCCGGTGGATTCAGGTCCACTGAGCCGAGCCGACACAATGCAAGGCCACGTGACGTCATGTAAACATGTTGATTTAACATGATGCTGATCCAGATGAACGCTTAAAGAACGGGGATTATGGTTCCTGATAATGACGAGCTGAGTCCATATTAACGGCTGTCTCAGTATTTGTAATGTTTTATTGTGATGTTTTCAGTTGGTTGAAGTGTTAATTTAAACTTCCACTGAAGGAACGTTTCCTGATAAATAAGCTTTGTTGCATTCAAGAATATCGCGATTATTTCGATAACCGTGATAATTTGGTCACTATAATGGAGATATCACATTTTCCATATCGTTACATCCCTACTGGACACAGGGTAGGCTATAAGACTTCATGAGGTTCGGGTCTTTTTCTTGAGGAAATTTTAGCAACTGGACCTCACTGAATTTTAATTGAATACTCCTGATTAGACCGTTCCTGAAGTGGTGTTACAAGAATTTTGCTGTTAATGGTTTGTTGAACACGCTGTTATGTTTGCACCTGGTCCTCTCTGTGCAGCTAGCTCTAAAGAAAATAAAACAGTTTGACACTAAGAGATAAGGCCCTGCACCAAACCTGTGCTGGTTCTTCTCTACACTTTGTGTTTTCTGTAGTTGAGCCTACCCAACATGGTATTATGAAAGATGAAGTTACATCAGAAGACTTCTGTTGGTGTCTGTTGTTGCCCAATACTCAAGACTTCACTGGCTCCAGAAAACTCAACCCCCCTTCACTTTATTATGTGGAGTTTTTTAAAATACCGATTTTTTTTTTTTTTCTGTCCACACTCAGGAACACACAATGATGACGTGAATTGTGTTTTTTTACAAATCTTTGCAAATGAAGTAACATGGAAGGCTTTAGAGATGGTCCTAAGCCCCGATCAACACAATGATCACACACACAGTACAGAGAGTTCTTCCTTTTGTCCTGACATGCAGATGTGTACAGCTGTGTGCCTTCCTAAACTATGTGCTATAAATCCACTTCAGTCCATTTAATGGACTCCCAGACTTCATCACTGTAAGATTTTAATGGTATAAACTAATTTAACCACTTGTAGTGGTGGTAGTGACAGATAACACCATACCCATGTTAGATTTACTCCAGGGACACAGTGCCTGCATATGCGCTGCGGCTGCGCTGTTGTAAAATACTGCCTGCACACGTCAAGCTTGACAAATGGGCAAGACGCCGAATCTCAAGATCACGTGACGCAGCTGCAAGGAGCGAGACACGCTTGTCACGCAAGCAGTGTGTCAGCTCTAACCCGTTAACATGGGTGCTGAAATAAAAACCAAGACGTTGTGCAGCTGCCACACAGCCAGTGCGTTCCAGGCCTCACACTGTTGACCTGAGCACGGAGGCTTTACCGGGAAATGATGTGTCTGTTAGGGTTTGGAAACCTCTGATTTCTCTAAGACAATTCAGAGGAAATGGTAGTAACAGTATGTTATAGTTTGTGTTTTTTGTGTATGTGACTGGAGGATGTCCAGAGATATTTCCACCTATAGAATAAAAGCTAGATTGTTATGGAGAGACTGTGGGTGCTGTCATTACTGCTAAAACTAAAACTTCCTCTGGTATTATTTTGCCCTAAGTGGACAACACAGAAATGTATAACTCTGCAAGTGTGTTTTTACTGAGCCATGTCTGTCCATCAATCTAAACTCAAGAAGCCTATCGTGACATTTTGTTCATTGAAACTGAAACCTACAGTTCAGTGTGAGTGGCTTTGAATACTTTCTCTTGTCTAAAAGAGGAAGTTCACTTCTGTACTAAACCTCAACGAAGTATTGACAAAACAAAGAGGGTTACGTAACCGTGTTATGGAAGAGAAAAAAGAAAAAAAAAGAAGTCATACAAATTATGCAAAAAATTAAAAAATGCTGTTGGTCATGCACCTTTGACCTAATGCAGGCTGCTTCATACATCCATTAGTGCTTCGTTGGTACGTTAGCACATTAAAGAAAATGGTTTCTTCGTACTGAGCAAGTTTGGTGTTCTGGTCTTGATTTGTTCTCTTCCACAAATGTGTGTTTTCAGTGACCTGGAGTCGAGGAGAGAGGTGAAGAAAGAAGAAGGCGAAGCATTTGCCAGAGAACACAACCTCATATTTATGGAGACCTCAGCCAAGACTGCCATTAATGTCGAGGAGGTAACGACATACACGTGCATACACTTACCCACGCTTTAAGCTTTAACACCCTCATTTCAAACTTGTTTTAAAATCTGTCTTGAATATAATCTACTTCCTGTAGACTGACACTAAGTAGCTTTTTCCTCACATAGAAATCTTTTCTAAGAGAGAAGGGCAACACCAGAATGTCACACATATTATCTGCTGTTTCACAGATATCAGTGCTGCCTGTTGACTTCTTCTTTTTTAAAGCACAATACCAGCATAACATTTTTTCCACTTAGGACTGATAGGAAATGTTTGCGATCAATCGGGCGGCCGATTGATGTCAGGCGGTGTTTATCATCACCGAACCCGGTTGAGGCTGCGATGGTGTGTTGTCTTCAGCACAGAATTGAAGAGGGTTGCAGATGAAACGATACATTCATGTTTTGTGGTGGTGGTAGTTGTACTGCTACTGCTACATCCTAAAGGCTGTGGTGATCCACTGACATTAGTTCTACTGCCACAATTTGATCTTTTTTATGAATACATTATTTTGAAGTTTTCAGTTATGCAAGAACAGAACAACTTGTTCCCACTAGCAACTCAATGCTTAATTACACGTTTAACAAAGGACTGTGAGCTAAAAGAATAACAGTTACATAACAGTTACTGAAGACAAAATAAAAAATTGAGAAAAATAAATGACTAAAAACACACACACACACACATTACATTGAGACACATTGTCACTAAGACATCTCAGACATTGCACTTACGTTGACGTTAGTATTGCTTTACAATCAAACCAGTTCAAAGTCTAGTGCCACCATCACCTCATCACCTAACATGTTCGACTCAAACACTTTTTCCACCATGTATAAGCAGTTTCTTTAACACAGGTAATTCCTCTAATAAAAGCTGATCGACCTCTTTTCCAATGCCAGTCCAGTTTGTCTTTGTGTTCAGACTGCGAACACACAGAACAACAAACAGACGCACAAACAGACGCGGTGAAGGGAGTGAGCGCTAGCTGCCGTGCACGCTGCTAAAATGGCTCTGTCACATCTCCGTCTCCATCCCAGGTCCGTGCCTCCGTGAGAGACTTGGATCACTCATCCACCAATCGGCACAGAGTAGCCGCTGTGTTTCTGGTCTGTGTTAAAGACACTACAGCAAGAGAGTACACCCAGGGGGTTGTGTTTACATCAGTGCTGATCACAATAAGTCCCTGCTTCTATTCGGAGTCGTTTGACCCCAGTGTGAATGCAAATTGAACCATATTCCAGTGCAGCAAAGTCTGTTGTTAGCAGGGTTGGTCGTTTTTTTTTGGAAAGGGACTGGATGGGTAACATTTTAAATGTTAAATCCCCTCAACGTGAGCTGTTAAACCTTGGAGCATGAGAGCTCAAAGCACTCTGTCTCTGAGCGCAGCCTCACAGAAGCTGTAGGCTCAGTCTTATATTTGTCCAGAACGCAGGAGAAAGAGGTGATACTCTCTGTGTGAGCACTTACAAGAGACAGAGTCTTCTTGGTGCTGGAAGGAGTTTTGCACCCTCCTCCCTCGACTTCTCACTGATCACCACACTACGCCTCTAGTGTCCCAGAACCCCCCCCCTGCTGTGTTGTCCTGGCCTACTTTTCAGCGACCAGCAGGGGTCTTGCCTCCTCATCCAAAGCCATTGGTTGCCTCTCTGCTGGGGGCTCTGGTGGTAGATACTGCCACAGAGCTTCTTCACCCCTCTTCCAGTGGGTGGTGTTCCAGCCATCATGTTGTTCTTCAGCGGTTAACTGAGCATGCCTGAGACGTTTCCACTCATAAATCTTGTCCACTCAGTCCTTCCAGGGGACAGCGAAGGGAACCAGAGAACCAGTTCACATCTTACTGTAGTCATCTCTGGAGGAAATGTTGTCGGGCATCATCTTCAAGTTGCAGGTGCTCTTGGTTACTCTGGTCTCATCATGGGCAAAGTTAGCAAAGCACTTGAGGACTTTGTTGTGATGCCACATGCTACATCCATGGCTGAGGCTGACATCACAAATGTGTTTGAGGCAACCTGGCAGGAAACTACCAGCACATACTCAGGGCTCCAGATTGCACCTAAATGGTCCCATTTTGCCCCTAAGATTTGAGACAGTGCAAGTAAGTTTTTCATCTACTTGCGCACGTGCGACCAGTAAATTTGCCGTTTGCTAAGTGAACAAGCGATGCGTACTTTCTCCCTGGTAACCTGGTATACCAGAGGCAAATCCTGGTGTAGAGGATCATGAGGATCATCATCAAGTATTTTTTAGTAATACAGTGAAAATGTGAGGAAATGTGAATATTTGCTTTGTAAGTCAAATTACGATGCGTACCATTCAATTTTCTGCTTATGCTCCTAAAATTTAAATTAGGGGCCACTGTGCTCGTTGTAAAAAGAAAAAAGTTAGTCTGGAGCATACTGGATCAGTGGTGGGTGGAGACTGACTGGAGTTGGAGGGATATTATATGTAGCTAATTCAATCACCTTGCCTCTCCTGACAGCATACCTCTACCATCTTCCTTTGTTCTGGTGTTAACTGATACTTTGACCATAAACTGGGTAGAAATCGATCTGTGTGGTGGTAAAAAGGTGCTGGTGAACCATGCAGAGGTGGCCCTGCCCTCCTCACCACCACCACCACTGAGGTGCTGAATAATCCACATATCAAACAATTAGGGCTGTCACAATTATGAATTTTTAGTCGACGGTTAATTGCCGTACAAATAATTGCGATTTACAACACCCGTCTGAAAGCTTCAGGAAGCCTCTTGCAGGGATGGAACTGCGGTTGCAGGTGTTTTTCAGGTTCAGTGAGTACAGTCAGGTGGTGGATCCAAAGATGATTTCTTAAATTTATGGTGTTAGCACCTTTGACCGTCAACTTCTTGCTGCAAATCTGACAAATGGCCTTCTCAAAGTTACTGGGCCCCTTTTTCATTTGGCTTAAAACCAAAATGTGTTTGGCTTTGCAACTAAATCTATGCTCTCTATGCTAATGTCAATAGATGCTCAACGAAAGGCGGCTGTTGAATATTAGAAATGAAGCTTCTTAGGATAAACGGTTTGTGGCGCTAATTTTCCACCATAGCAGAAGAAGGAAGCGCAAAGTGATGATGTCATCAAAAGAGGACCAGTCAAACCTCAAACGGTGGAAAATGACATGGATATAGTGATGAAACATGACGTTTCTATTAGTTTCATCCAGCTGTTTTCATACAGGCGAATGGAAACCATTTCAACCATTATGCAAAATAATTGCACTCAGCTCAAATAATTGCGATCAGGTGATTATGTAATAATTTGTGACAGGCTTAGCTCTAACAGTACTGAGCTGTGAGCAGAGATGTGATGAAATCAGGCTTGTGTTTTTCTTCCTCCACCGTCTATAGTGCGCCGTCGAATGTGGTTTGATTGTCCCGTCCCTCCGGGCTGTCCTCGCCTCCTGTTAGCCGTTAACCTGCAGCGTCACAGCTTACCATGCAGCGGCCTCACCTCTCCAGCTCCACATTAGCATGGTGACCCACAGTTAGCGGAGCGAGCACGCCGCTCCACCCCTCACAGAGACACACCCCTGGTGTTGTTGTGTGTAATGAATGCATGCCGTTGTCCTTGGGGACCCTTTTCTCACTTACCCAGTCACATAAATAATCCCATCCTACACAGCACAGCATGCTAGCCAAGGGCACCACAGTGCGTGTGCATGCGTGTGCATGTGTGTGCATGCGTGTGTGTGTTTACACAGATTTTTCTTCTAACCTCTTGCCTGGCCTATATCGTGCAAAATCAGACCCCCACACTGCTGTTGAGTTGAGCTCTGAGGTGCTCTGGGGTTAAGATGAGGGGGAGGGGTGTGTGAGTGTGTGTGTGTGTGTGTGTGCGCGTGTGTGTGTGTGTGTGGTATGATTAATTTGTCTCATTAGTGTCCTCTGAATCCTCCTGATACTGCTCCTCTCCTCCCTTCCCCTCATCTCTCCTCGCTCCATCCCTGCTCATCCCTTGACGTCCATCATTTGCTTTTTACCTCCGTCACCTCCCCCCTCCCATTCTCTCTCTACTCCTTCCTTCTTCTCCTTAACCAACATGTCTTCCTCTTTTTTTACCCTCCATGTCTTCCTGCCCTCTTCCATTCATTTCTCCCTCAGCTGCTTCCTCCCCTCCTCCTCCTTCTCCTCCCCTTCCTCCCCCTCCCCCTCCCTCGTATCCATCATCTCCATTTCTCCAGCAGTACATCAACCACTTACAGTTCATACATATTCATAACCTCCACCCTACCTCCAGCGGCATCTAGCAGCCAATCAGTGTACTGGCTTTATCATGAGGGTTTGTGGGTGGACACCAGGGCTGATGGGATGGTCCTTAGAGGGAGAGAGAGAGATTCCTGTCAGCATCTCCTCACCCTTCTGTCCTCCCTTACTTACTTTCTGTAAACCTTATTCTCAGTCTCTAGTGTCTTTTTCATCCTCTCTGACACTGTTTTCTTTATTTTTTCACTCATCTCATTCTGTGTTTTACATTTTACTCTTTCTCTCGCTCTCAGTTCTTGTCATTCATCTCCCTTACTCCTTTCTTTTTTCTTGCTCTGTGCTCTCTTATTTCCATTTTTAAACATGATCTCTCCTCCATATGTTTTACTTCTGTTTATCTCCCTTCCTATCACTCCTACCCACCTTTTACAGCCTACACATATCTGAACCTGATATTTCAATTAAGGCAGCGTATGAGGGCGTGAATGAACAAGGGATGCGGTGCTGAGTTGAAGGGAGAAATAGGACAGAGTTAACAGGGCAGGAGTCTATTTCCGACTGGGTGTCAGATAGGAGTTCAGGACATATTTTCAGTTCTAAATGATTCCTCTTAAGGATCACACATTTTTATGGCCTAAAAAAAACTGTGTGTCAAGGCAGTTGGATTTGCAGTTTCATTGTTTCTCCATAGACTGATGTGTGTGTGATCATCCCAGTTGCTCTGCAGTTCAGACCCTGGAGACACCAACATTAAGAAAATGTCCCTGGAGAGCCATGTGGAGATACCACAGTCACAGGCCAGTTGCTCAGGGAGGGAGCTTAACTCCACTTTATTCTCACATCTTTGATCCTCACTTACTGTCCGTAAGGTGTGTGTGTGTGTGTGTGTGCGTGGGTGCGCGCTGTGACTGCACTCAGATCTTATTGTTGTAGTTACTGTTGACTAGAAGGCATAGATCTGCTCCATAGAGTTTCACATCCACTAACAAGGTCTTCAGTATCATCTAAACTTTAAAAGCCTTAAACCAGGCATCTCAAACTCATTCCACAAAGGGCCGTGTGGCTGCAGGATTTTGTTCCAACCAATCAAGAGCACACAGTTTGACCAATCAACTGTCTGAAGACTGAGATCAGTTGATTAACTGAGTCAGGTCTGGTGTGCTGCTGCTTGGTTGGAACAAAAACCTGCGGAATCGGTTTGAGATGCCTGCCTTAAAGGGTCTCTCTCTCTCTCTGTCTTTCTCTCTCTCTCTCTCTCTCTTTCTCTACTCTGAGAACAGTCTCCATCTTGACCCTGTCAGTCCAAATAAAACATGTGTAGAACATCTCCCCTCTGTGATCAGTTTTTCTGTTAAAGCAGACTAGTTGCCCCCTGGTGAAAATTCAGTGTGTTGTAATGACAGACCATCTAGCATAGATTCACACAGCCAGTTTCATACATACGACCCAAGGAACCAATCCTTGCTTGTGGCGACAGGGGGCGGGGCTTAATCTACCTAAAACCTGAGCACAGAGAGAGAGAGAGGGTTAGCATTAACACAACCTTCAGCACTGTGCCAGTCACTGCCAGTTACAGGCTAACAAACAAACAGCGGTGCAGACCATAAGTCCAAAAACATGTCTTTGGACTGTGGGAGGAAGCTGGAGAACCTGGAGAGGTGACAGAGACACAGTGGAGGGAGAGTGAGCTGGTAGTGAACTGGGGATGCACTGATCCAATATTAAGATCGGATATCAGCCCAGATATTGACTCAATAGCTAGATCAGGTAATGGTGGATAATGGGACTGATCCACGATGCCGATCTGTTCATTTCAATTCTGTGTTTGCGACGTGTGCTAAATCACATGTCAGCAGCACACATCATCCCCACAGCGACAAACACAGAGCAACAACGTTTTACAGAGTTAGAAAAGTAACGGTAAAGTCCAGCCAGATGCTACATGGCAGGGTGTACAGTTTATTAATTCAGCCGTGGGACTGGAGTGGTATCAGGTATCGGCTCATACGCTAAGCCCAGGTATGGGTATCGGCTTTGGGACTGAAAAAGCCAGATCGGTGCATCCCTAATTCTGACTCTTAAAACCTGATTTCTCCAGT
>OMNW01034553.1:105308-135154 GCA_900303245.1 Selene dorsalis | reverse complement strand
AATATCCTGTTTTCCTTTTTACTGAGTAACAAGCAGTCTTCTGTCTTTGTGAATATGGCCTATGTATTGATTTGTGTGTGTGTGTGTGTGTGTTTGTACTCCTTTCATTGTGAGGACAAGTGTGAACTTTAAACCTTTGGAGTGAGGACCATTTTGTAAAGTGAGGACATGTAGGCCAGTCCTCACCATATTTTCATTGTAATGGCTTCTAGAGGCAGTTTTTATGCATTTCTCCAAGTTTCAGAGTGGTCGTCAGAAAGATGCCAATATGGGAAATTTGTGGAAAAACGTATTCTGTGTGTATTTCCTGGATACACACACTTTTTGCTCTCTGCTGCCCCCTACTGTCAGTACAGTGCTAACCACATAAAGGCCTGTTCAGCCCTGGTACACTATATGTCTGAGGTGATCTTATCACAAGTGAATGGCTTAAAATATGTTAACATTTTTTTAAGGACCGGTGGAAAGCTAGGGCTTTCCTCCAGTGTTTAGATCATGCAAGTCACTTTCATGAGTCGTAGGACACCAGCTTAATATTCTTAGTGTTTCTACTCAGGAAATGACAAATAAAACATGAGAGAAAAATGAAATGCTCCTGTACTTTACAGGGAGGGGGGACTTGATATAAGTACTGTCAGATATTGTCCTCCTTCTATTAAATATGAAATGAGGCTCCCACACCCGTGAGTTTACACTGCTGACTTGTATCGTCAGAATAGACATGTCCTGTGATTTTCAGCCTTCTATTATTTATATCTACCTTGTACAGCCGTGTGGGGGGGGTGCTCCTTTCATATTTAATAGAGGGGGGACAATATCTGACAGCAATATTCTCAGCTATTGGCAGTGGTAAAAGTAGTTTTAAATTACTATTACCAAAACCTTCATTGCCTCATATTGTTCTCTCTTCTCTCCTCATGCATTTTTAAAAAGCCAAGTCCAAAGTCCAAACCCAAACAAATAAAAACATTTCAGTATTTTACTGTAGGCTACCTGTATGGAGTAGACAGAATTTTGACACTTGACAGTATGCTAGACGCGCATGCGCACATACGTACTGTTGAGTGACATCTCCGGTCGTTGGCTCATAAGCAGTTCTGTGCCGTTGAAATTGAACAAAATAACATGAAAGTCAACTGCTTACTCTCCTACTGATTTTCAATTGGGACATTTTGCAACAAACGGAAAGACATTAAACGTAGTGCTACACGTTTCGAAGGTTGGGCGTAGAGACCACCGGGCTCTCTCTGAGGGGAGGGGGAGAGAAGCAGGGCATCAGCCTTGAGGAAGAGAGGGAGATGTCCGGCCAAGGCTCAGTCCAGCATGGACCAAAACACACCACGGACAGTTCAGGAAAATTAGGCATGAGTTAAAAGCAATTTATAAACAGACAAAGTAGTGTTCAAGCCTGCATATTGCTAGCGGATCTATTTTCTGACCCAAAGTGCGGCCGTGACTGGTTCTGAATGAGGCTTTATAGCAGGCAGCTGCTCTCCCCTGTTCCTGGTATTGCGTACCGCCACTGAATCTTTTAGCGTTACGCAGTACTGGACCGTACCAGCTTACTTTCACCCCTGGCTATCAGGGTGTGCCAAAATTTTCAGTTATTTTACATTCCTTTCAGGTCGTAGAAACCTTGAGTAAATTCTGGCTGGTGGGCGGTCGACTGCCTCAAGCTGTTTTATTGCGTTTTACCTAGATTTTGAATTTTGTCTAATCCATGAGGAATGTTTTTTTTAGGGATTTGTTTCTGTGTCTAATTATCTTAATATTTCCAAACTGGTATTTCCTGATGTGTAGAATTTAAACTGCTTCCATAAATTTATTGTTGTATTTTCTTTTCTGTTTGTATCCAGTTGTCACTATTTCATTTGTGGACAAAAGGTTTTGAATCTAGTATAAGCGCTTGTTGTTGAAAAGAAAAATACTCAGTCTCCAAAAGAAATAGTGGCCCTTATTTAATCTCGCACTGAAAAACCTCTGCAATTAAAAACAGTTGCTGCATATTGTAACATGTTCATTAAGGACCTATACCAATCCACTGTCTGGCCGCCAAACATGGATAGATAATACAAAGCACATATCAAGCAGGAGAAGTGTCTTGTTTTGAGAAGAACGCTGTAACTATAAGTTCTTGATGATGCTCAGGTCTGCCTCTTAGCACCCACGATCTTGCCTTTAAAGTCTGTCAGATCTCACTTGAGGCCACTTCTCAGGGGTCCATTCTCATGCGGAGTAGGCGTGGAAATGAAGGCGCTGTGACTTGCACCTGTTTTTTTTTTTTTTTTACAACAGCAATGGACAAGGAAGAAATACTTACATTTGGACCATTGTGTAAATCAAATGTGTATTGGCAAGTAGGAGCTTACAAAAAAGCAGCAGCTGCAAAGACTACTGCAGGCTAAAATGGCCCTATTCTGACTAATATATATAATTTATAATTTTATTAGGACCAGTGAGATAATTGTAAAGTCATTCCAAAACAGGCCTCAGAAAGAGGCTTCCTGTCTGGCAGACTACTCATAATTAAACTGAGAGCTCCTTGTGGCATAAATTAGCATTTAAAATGAGCAAAATAAATTTTACTAATGGCTTTTATTCTTGAGGTAGTCAGTAGGAGGAAAAATGGGGGATTTTAACTTTAATCTCAAATTTATGTTCAAAGTTTTACTTTTAGCAGTATGATGAGTTTGTCACAAGACAATCACACAAACATAGTAGAAATACAAAATAAGCATTTGGCAGAATTTAATTTGAGAATTACTACATTCATGAGTGTCACCCTTGCTCTTTTCCCCTCAATAACAAAGTAGACTTAAATTATATTATATATACTTAAATTATATTATATATACATCATATTAGTGAGGCTCCGTGGACTGCTTATTTATCCCAACACAAACGGTTAACAGCAGGTGCGCAACAAGTTATCAACCAGTTACACCTCCGAACTGTTACAGAAGAGCACTGCATAGGGAACAACTGATGATTCATTTTTACTTGTCCACCGTGATATCTGATACTTTGATACTGAAGTGCTGCTTTTCTTTCTGTGGTTGCGTGTGTATTTATCTGGGAGAAGATCCCAAAGCGTCAGCTCCCTGCCTCTGCTGTGATTTTCTAATCATAAGTGATTAGTGGTATCATCATCAACAACACTCGATTGGAATTGCAAACGAGGCCAAGATGCAGCAGAGAGGATTGTGGGAGGTTTGACCTGTTTTCTACCTCCTGTTCATTAAAATCAACTCATTGAGTAGGATCACTATCTTCAAAGTCACTCAGAATCTGTTTGTCACAGCTGTTGCGTGTCTTTACTGACAGCTCAGTACGTTTGAATTAAATTTCCCAAAATGCTTCGAGCAATCACTCTCCTTTTCTCTTACAGGTGATAAATTATTCATAAAGCTGCTCTAAGAGCTTGTGCTGGAACACGGAGCCATTGACTGCTGTGAAGCTGGCATGGCAACCACTTAAAATAGGGTCTTGTATGAGCTCTGAGCTGTCAGTCTTTTTGAGTTTAATTCACTATATAAGTCTATTTGTGTGTGTGTGTGTGTGTGTGTGTGTGCGTGCGTGCGTGCCAGGGGTTAAGTTACTCTAACCCAAAAGAGTTGTCAACCAGATTGCAATATTAACTTTTTTAAACTGTGCAGTTCAAATCATTAAGCTGAAAATAAATGTTTTCGTTGTCATCCGACAAAGGTGACGTCCTATTACCACAAAGTCAATACAGTAAATACATCTATTTTTAACAATAGTAATTGCAAATCGAACATCAACAAAACAGGTTGAAGTCATGAGGCTCTGATATTAATATTACAGAACACACTACGTTTTAGTCAAGATGCATCAAAGGTGAAACCAGTTTTAGATTGAACCAATTTTCTTTGGCCCCAAAATATGCTATATGCTTATCTTTCTTTCTTCCTTTTCTCAACCCATGATGCATCACTTTATGAAAAGCTTGCAAACAGCCAATGAGATTTAAAGGGTGAGAAATAGACTTCAAGTTGTAACTGCCTAGTAATTAAATTGTCCACTAGTTCTCTGTGTGTAAGTAGGACTTTGAAGCCGTTTTGTTTCATATGGATGGTGCTTATCCATGTTAGAATCAAAACAAGTGGGCTGAAGTTACAGACGTCGGAAAATCACTTCACAGTTAATGAATGGAATCATTAAAGTCCCTTAATTAAGCAGCCTCTGGGCTTGGTAGAGACGAGCTCTAATGGAAAATTATATTTGGAGATCCAATCAGCAACTAAACCCCCTCTCGTATTGCTTCCTTGTTGTCATCATGAATGGTCAATTAGATTTCTAATACTCTGTGTGTACATCTTTGTTTTATCAAACTGCACAATGCCACATGCAGGATGTGGCATGTAGACTCACAGACCGACGTCAGCTCTAGGAGTCTTTATATCTCTGCCATTGAAATTAATGGTGAAGAGTAGGCTTTCAGTTGTGTTGTATCACCATTGTTCTCAGGGGAGAGCAAAGTAGCTATCATTATGTGCACAACTGTGGGTATTTATAGAACGTGTATCATTACCTCATCACGTGTACCTGTAAACCATCATTAGCAGGTAGTGCAGAAAGATAATGATGTAATTTAGATTGCTCATTTCAAAACAGACTTAAAACTGGCTTCACAATAAAGGATAAAATAGAAAGAGGTTGTAAAGACAGGGAACTAAAATGATCAATTTCAAATAAATTGGAACAGTAAAATTGATCAAACAAAAAACTGAATGAATCAGTTGTAGCATCATGTAATATACCAGTCACCCATTGTTAAGTAATGAATTCAGTTCCTAAACAAACAATACTTTATATTAGGTTCTTTGTCTCAATAGATATTTCTACCTCGTCATCACTGGCATTACCCGCTGCTGGCTCTGAAAATGTGTATGCTTGGTTTCAGGTATGCATTCTCACTTCACCATCTGTTTTCATAAAAACCTGTTCACGTGTGGGGAAATGGCGTCCATGGTTTTTTGTGTGTTATTTATACACCTGGTCCCATGGTATTTCTGAGGATTTACAAACTGTTCCTGAAACCTAAACTCACCAAACATTGGCATCACAACCCGGAGGTCGCTGGGCTCTGGTCAGATCTCAGATCAGAAGAGTGTTGTGGAAGAGGAGCATTGACATCATACAGAAGGTCCTAACAGAGAGGGAGAAAAGAGAGCCAGGGTCACAGGAGCAGCCTCAGGCATCGCAACAGATGCAGCTTATGCAATGGGTCAGATTTTGTTTGTCAGGAAAAAAAGGAGCTTGAGGCAAATAAAACCTGAAAGAAAAAGTAACAACTTTACACAGGGATAGTTTTACAGTACTGGGGAGCAGCATCCATTTTCCATGCTGATAAATGGCTTTAACACTTTTGTATTCATTGCATCAAGTATGTGTTGGCTCTGTGTGTTAGTGGTTGGGTGTATGTTGAAACACATGAGGAGGAATAGTTTATCCAGAGACAGTGATGGTGGGCGGCAAGTTGTTTGTTGTGTTTACGTTAGGAAGGTCGGGACTTTGAGGAGGGGGCCTTGGAGCAAATGGAGGGAAGAGATGAGTGTGAGGGGGTGGACAACTGACCTCCTCACCCTCGCATCTGTCTCTCTCTTCTTATGAAGTCTTTGCTTGGCCATTTTTCACTTCTCTACTTTTAAAGAATTAGTGGAATGTAATGCCTTTAAATGTCATGTCTTACCTTTTACTCTTCCTGATTTCCCTTTTCATTTTACTACCTACTGATTGATGGCTGCCATTACCATTTTTTTGGATTTAATTCACTTGTTTTGTTGTGCTCTTAGAAAAGCTTCATGAGCTAGTGGATTTTAGATTAAGAGGTGTTCACATGAAAAGGGACTGAAAAAAATAAATAGCAAATAATTGTGCATATACTTAATTTCATTGTTGTACAGATCAGTTATGTGGTTTAAATATCAGAGGAATAGCTATATTTTTCTGGTCATGAGTTATATCAACAAATTCATAATCACCAGCATCTTTGGTTTGTCCTGATAGCATGGAGGTAGGACAAACTGAGATTTCCTTCAGAGACAACTTTGTTTTCATGGATATTGATTTGACCCCATGAGGGAGTAACCTCTTGTCCATGAGGTATAAGATGGTAGAAATAATCTGCTGCAGTTTCAGTCTAACTCTAACCTCACATGATGATCTTTTCTCTGCTCTACTCTCTTTACGTAATAGAATTCATTTTGCTGGAGCAGCATTTCTGACATGTGAAATTCCCTTGTGAGTGTATTTGAAGATCTATATTTATTGAACGCTGACATGAAATCAATATCCTGTGGTGCATTTCATTTGTTATTGACTTAGCACTTAGCAAAGCCATTATTTTGTTTATGAAGTAATTTCACAAGCACAAAGCAATAGAAATGCATCATTTAGAGATATATTGTTTAGATGAATTTCCAGAGATAGCAAGGGAGAAAAAGAAACAAAAAAAGTTAGCACAACTCTGAACAAACAACGCATCTTATATTCACGGAAGCATCATTAAAGTAGACAGCAAACAGGGAAAAGACAATAAAGCAATATAAAGTTTGCCGGGTGCAAAACACTCTGAACTACAGCTGCAGCAATCATTTAATTAACTTATTTGTTGATCAGATGAAAGATAATCTGCAACTGGTTGGAGAATTGTTCAGTAGGTGCAGATAATTATTTGCCATGAAGCTTCCAGTGGACAGTGAAGTCTGGAGTAGATACAGTGTGATTGATGTTGTAGCTGCAGGGTCTGAGCATGGTGACATCAGCTGAAGGATCGGTCCACGCAGCACCACCCCTGTAATTTCTAGCAAACTCACCATCAGTGGCAGAAATACTGACTGTATGACTGGTATGTGTCATATTTAAAACACAATTTATATCAGAAATTGCCTGATTTTGTGTGTGTGTGTATGTGTGTGTGTTCCTATCATTGTGAGGACAAGTGTGAATTTTAAACCTTTGGAGTGAGGACCATTTTGTAAAGTGAGGACATGTAGGCCGGTCCTCACCATATTTTCACTGTAATGGCCTCTAGAGGCAGTTTTTATGCTTTTCTCCAAGTTTCAGATTGGTTGTCAGAAAGATGTCAATATGGGAAAAAATTGTGTGTGTATTTCCTGTATACACACTTTTTGCTCTCATAACGTAAAGACCTGTTCAGTCCTGGTACACTATATGTCTGAGGTGATCTTATCACAAGTGAATGGCTTTAAGCAGGTGTTCTTCTGTTTTCCTTACACTTTACATGACCAACACACTCATTAAACACGCTGTTGAATCTAAGCCATCTATCTACTGTCTTTATAATTTGCTCTCCTCACCTGGCCTATCTGTCAGATAAGGCTCATATGTAAGATGCATGTTAAAAGAAAGCACAGCTCCACTATCAGCAGCTACAGGGCAGGGATCATGTGTACAGCACATCATCTCAATGTGTGTGATGTCCTCAGGACCACCAGAGTGAGAGTCAACTTCACCAGTGTAGCACCAGCTGTTTACTGACGTTGGGGAGAACTGCATACTGCTTTGTTGCTCCAGTGGGAGCTGCATGAATGTCTGATTCAGTGGAGGCTGAGAATCTCTGAAAGACATCAGCTTGCCAGTCCTCTGTAGCTTGCTCTTTGTCTCTGCTTGAGGCTCGTGGCTTAAGGCTGCATTAATCACTACTAGAATAACGTGTATGAATCTCTGACCACACTGTCTGCTTTCCAGTTACAGTGTTGTGGGCAATGTTGGCAACAGTTTTTTTTACATGAAAGAATGCGTGGAATAAAAAAGATGTTTATGTGACATTTGATCCCAGCGCTGACTTCTCTTCATCTGTTAGGGAGTAATAACATCTTATGCTGCCTCAATTGCACGTGAGTAAGAGAATTAAGATATTAAATATTTGCTTAAGTTGTGGACCACAACAGTGCTGTAGCATGTAAGCGTTTTATGGTGAGGCTAATATGCAGGAACCTACTATTTATCTCAAGTCTTCCACCCACACACAAAAGCCTTGAGCTACTCTTGCTATGGTCAATATCTAACAGATGATGGTTTTCTTTCTTTGTCTCCACTATATGTATCTGTCCTTGATTAGAGAGGCACTTTTCTTCTACATAGAGTGGGACACTTGTGGATCCTGGAGTGAGGAAATGGGAAGAAGGGAAATAGTTTACGTTCCCTCAAGGCCTTGACCCTGTTTTAGTGTAACTATGTATGCAGTAGTTAGTAGTAGAGGATGAACAATATATTGTGACTATTTTGTTACATACATTATTTATTATATAATTGTATATTATTCTGATAGATGTTGTGCTAAGTCACAAATTGCAGTTATAATTGTATATTTTCATTGAATTGTCTCAGATATGATTGAATATGATGATGTGATGTGTTTTTATTTGTGGTCTGTACTGAACAAGCACACTCCCTTCAGTCCAAATATGATTTGTAGGCGGGGGGGTCTCTGTAGCACCACAGTGCTTCATTTCTAATGTTGTGATATGTTTGACCTTTTTCAAAAAAAATTGCAGCTCTTTCAAATTGAATATTGCACTCGACCATATTGAGATTGTGATCATGTTCTTTGTAATTGTTCAGCCCTAAATGTTAGGGTAGTGGGGTATTCAGTTGGTCCTGTTCATGTCCACACACATGTTTCTCGTGTGTGGGTGTGTTTTTAGACATGTTGCTGGCAAGTGCTCCAGCGCTCACCAGCCAATAATTGCACATAATTGTATCCATTTGTGGAAAAGGCGAAGATTAACATTAGTGAGATCTGTGACATGTTCTGCAGTAAGTGTCTGTTGCCTCAAGATTAAACGCAAACAGACTCTTGTGGGCACTGGATGGAATATTTTCATGACATGTGATGTTGGATAGTATGTGATGGTTACTATGGTGACTGTTGGACCTGGTTTTCACCAGCTTTGATTAACACTGAGAGAGCAAAGCCAACAATGAACTGATCCTACTGACAAGTTCTGTTTAAGGACTCAAAGCCTGATATTGTGTGTCTGTTCCTCTGTGCCACAGGGCTCTGTTGTTGGTCATAACCCATTCAAAGTGCACAAATGAGCCACACAGTGACATATTCCTTCATTACAGAAAATATTGGCTTTGTGGTTCATTTTGAGTCAGTAGCACTTTCACTGTGCTGCTGCTGTAAACACTCATGGTGTTTTCATGATGCTCTGCCTGTGGAAGCTGAACTTCATCCAACTAGTCATTTTGTTTGGACAATTTTGAAATAAGAAAAAACAAACCATGTTATTAGCTGTAGCAAATTCCGTGTAGCCGACCGTTGCAGAGCATGGAGGGAATGAGCCGTGCTGCGGTGGTGCACAGCAGTGACGTCATCAAAGTAGTTACGTTACATATAAGAAAAAATTTTCCTTTTTTTTTTTTGCTTTACAAGCACTACTTCAATAAATGGAGACATAAATAATTGATGAATAA
Source organism: Selene dorsalis (assembly GCA_900303245.1). Classification (NCBI taxonomy): domain Eukaryota; kingdom Metazoa; phylum Chordata; class Actinopteri; order Carangiformes; family Carangidae; genus Selene; species Selene dorsalis. Next base: position 125,686 of record OMNW01034553.1, on the reverse strand, counting down.
AAAGATATTATGCTGCTGGTAAAAATGATGTGAATATTAAAGCACCAGATTTCATTCAGACTGACTGGTGATCCTGCTGCGTCTCTGTTATCAGAGACCAACGTCACTACAGATGACGCAAGAGACAGAGAGACACGTCTTTCGCTTGTTCCTTATGTTTACATCTCTCCCCCTCATTTTAAGAGGGAGGGACTAAGACAAAAGAAAAGGATGAGCGTGAGGAGAGCATGGAGATATGGGAGGGAATTACAAGTGCCCCTAGAGGATTTACAAACTCTGAGTTCACAGGATTTCACACTGTTGTCTAATAGAAGGTTAAATTAAGTTAAAAAGCCTCTCTCCTTCCCCCACACGTCATCTGGACCTGTCAATCTTCCCTTCACTGAGGCTTCCTCAGCTGTTTCCTTACCTCGACAGCTCTCTGTAGCCTCAGTCTTTTTTTTTCTGCTGATTTTCTTTAACTTGTATGTCTGAAATGTAGCAGCCTCTCTGACCCTCTTTTTGTGTCCTCAGACAAAAGATGCCAGTCTAGACAGAGCAATGCACAGCAGACAGAGCTGTTACATGTAACAAATGTACATCAACGCTCACCAAATGGACTCAACCATCTCCTGGACAGTTGACTCAAAATTTGCAAATAGAAAAATAAACAACTAGACAGGCATGCAATAACAACTGGAGAGGGGCAGCAGAGAGCTCCTCTCCAGCCCTCAAATGGTTTAGGAAAAGGGTTGTGGGTTGGGCAGTTAAATAATTGGCTAAAGCACCTCCATGGAAGAACAGCTTGAAATCTAAATGCAACAAATGAAAGGACCATATTCAAGGTGAATCAGTAATGGCTGAAAATGTCAAGCTGTGAGTGGTGAATGGGTTATCAAGGGCTGAGTGGGCCATAATTGGTTCAAGGGTGAAATGTACTGACTTCATGCTTTCCATGTGTTAACACCTAGGACCACAGGATTTGTACAATTAGAGAATAGCTAAAAAATCAAAATAAAATAAAATAAAAACCCCAGGATGTACAAATCGCACGTTGCCCCACATCTGTTTCATGAAATTAAGATATCTGGTTTCAGGGTGGTTATCTTTATTTAAGGGTTTTTTTCAGTCTAACATTCCTAATTTTACATTTTAATGCATTTAATTAAAATGAACTGTTTTATGTAGACATACCACTGACATCAATTTGAGCTTCTAGTATCCTGGTGGCTGCTCCTATCAGCTGTGCACACCTGGATTAAGCAGTGTCTCTCTCTCCTGCTGTGTGGCATCTGACAGGCAAGTGCAGGGAAACTGCAGTCTTTGTATGTGAACACCGATTTTCATTTTCTGGGTCAGAGCAGTTTCAGGCTTTTGGCTTTTGCTCAGACAATCAGGGACTTTTAATGAAGTTTTGTTTCAGTAAAATTAGTGATTTGTGAGGTTGCGTTGATAAAAGGTCAAACCTGATGTCACGTGGCTCAAGCACAGCTTTGCTATATTAACAGTTATTTCAACAACCAGTAAAGATTTATTTACAAAGTTAAGTAAGGTTTATTTACAAACATAACATATATTTAGTTTGTTGTAGATGATAAACCCTGCAGGTTTCTGGTGACATATGCTCATCTACCTGTCACTCAAAGCGGCACATCCTCATTAATGCAGAACTTAACACCTTAATAAAGTTTAAACAAGTGAGTTACATAAACATTCACCCTCCCACAGTAGTCATCAAGGAGGAAATTAGCTGCAGACACCCAAACAGATTTGTGTACCAGGCTGTAAACATGTTTATTTGTGCTGTATAGTTGGACATTTTAACATGGGAGTCTGTGGGCACTGACTCAGAATCAGCCTCAAGTGGCCATGACTGCAGTTTTTGGTTCTTCTATGTTGGCTTCATTTTTCAGCCTTGGAGGTTGCTACTTGGCTCAGAGTAAAGTCTTATTGTGGAGAATGACACAGGCACAATCCCATAATTCACCCGGTTATTTATACCGTCTTTTGTGGGTGTGACCTAATGGGGAGTGACGCTCTGGGTTCTCCCCAACGGCCCTTTGTGACAGTTTGGTAACAGCACTGGTGCTGAGGAGACTTTGTCCAGTCAGCTGAGCTCTGTTTGAGGAGCAGGGACTCTCTTCTCCAGGGAGAACAAGGAGCAGGAAACACCCGGGACCCATCTAACCCTTTTGTTTTCATTTTTGTATTGCTTTTACCAAATCTTCTCATCAGTCTGTGAAGGTTCAGCTAATGGCATCCTTCACATGTATGTGTATGTGCTTTGTCCACCATCAAAAACACACTCACTCTTCTAAAACCTCATTCCTGCCATGGAGCCATTTTGTAAACATAAATAAAATTCGATGGAGAATTAAATTTTCTCACCGCATTGTAAATGTATGTCCACACATACACGTGCAGAAACGGTTTAAAGGACAGGTAACGAGAGTGTGTGTGGTGATGTTCAGTGTCTATGAGTTCTAATATTATAAAGTTTTTACCAAAACAAAATGTAAATAACAAAGACCTTGACATTTGTTTCCAGTTAACTTTTCTGTGCATCTGAATCATGATTGAGCAGCTGAGTCACTGTGTCTGTTGTAGATGAAATCAGCCTGGAGGGGATGGTGGTGCACAGAGCTGAATGCAGACCGGTCGTCAATGACAACTACATGAAGCTGAAGAAGTGAGTGAACTTTGATGTTCTTTGTGACGGGAACAGTGAAGTGGCCTAAACATGTCCAAGGTTTATATCCAATCACATGCAATGAATTTAAATGTTATGTTGCCTCATAGCTGCACCAGGTCAAAATAACAGGACAGTGGTCAACTTGGAAATGAAGCAGACTGATACTGTAGATGAATTAAAACAATACAAACATTTGAGGAAATGATCTGCAGTACTGTTACTGTACATCAGGTGTGTATTGAAACCAAACGACACTGTAATATTTATACACGCCATGTGTTAAAGATGAAATTATCAGAACGTGTTGTTATAAAAACATAAGTGAAGGTTCCCCTCAACAAGTCAAACACACCATGAGTTGAGATGCACCTGACACCGATAACAGGCTGTTGTGTAACGGTCTGTGGCGTCTCTGCTGCAGTGGAGGAGCTGACAGACTGCTGATGAATTATTCATAGAATTTGGGGAATATTAACCACAAATGTCGACGCGAACGTACCAAACTGTCAGAGCAGCATTTGTTGTCTAAAACTCTGCTCTTTAATTCGTTCCCTTCAACCTTGGAAGACGCAAAAATCTGTTCAAGTGTTGCAAACTCACTCCAGGGCCATTGCTGCAACTGTTCATGTGTGTACACTAAACACACAGTTCAGTGTTGTTGTTGTTTTGTTTTTTTTTGTTTTTTTACTTGACTTTTTCTTCACTGGAATCCGTCACTCCAGTCGGAGTAAGTGGATGTATCGCTATAGCAACGGCACCACAGTGGCAGATGCATCGTTACAATACATTTCTAGTCAAACGCACAACACTGTTTGTTCAGTGAGAGTCAGTCATCAAATCGCAGCAAGCACATTTCCATATTAAAGATGAAAGAAAACCGACCTGAAGATCCGTGACAAATCATGTTTCTGTTTATTACAGATGAGATCAGACACTTATGGGAGATTGACTTGTTACAGCAGCAGTACACAACAAGCAAGATTAAAGAATAACATATAAAAAGAGACACACTATACAATTTTACACAAAAATATATATAGAAAAGAATATACTATTTACTATATATACTATTTTGTACAATAAATTATTTAGAAGAGGGAGGTGTGTTTTGGTTTTCTTATTATTGGCAACAGTTTAAAGTTAGTATCTCTTACATACAGTATGGAGAATGAAATGTGACTCATGTACAAATAGATGAACGAAAGAAGAAACAAGTGTGTAAATAATGTCTCGAATGCATCAGTACGCTTCACCAACAGCTTCATTTGCATAGCTGTTTATAGTTCAACATTTTCTGAGCCAACAATCTTTGCTGCCGTATCCGACCATCAGTCTAAATAAAATATGTTCAATGAGCGGCTCAGTCAAGATGAAGGAAAGTCAACAAAAAAAGAAAAGGAGCTGCCATTACTTATTTGGTTGGTTTAACCTTGAGGTGCTGACAGTCGCTCTGAGCCAACAGGCACATCTGTCAGCACAGATCAAGCTAGCTCACTGAAAACACAAAGCAAACTTTGTTCCTCTCTCTAACTGTGTGTGTGTGTGTGTGGCAGGCTGCAGATTGAAGAGTCCACCAAGCCTCAGCGTGCATCACAGCAGCTAGAAAGAGCCGTCACCACCATCTTCAAACCTGTGGCCAACCACGATTTCATTGTGAGACCTAATAACTGTGTGTGTGTGTGTGTGTGTGTCCCTGGCTGGTTTATCATCATGCTGTCATTTGATTTGACAGACAGTTGTAGGACCGAGGTAGTGAGGGCTGTAGATTTCTAAAAAAAGTCCTCTGTGTGTCACTGTGCACTATACACTGTTATTATCATTGATTTTTTCAAAAATGATTGTTATTACATCAAGGCAACACCCATTAACATTAACACTAAAAATAATAATAGGAAGAACAAAACAACCGTCTCGGCTCAGATGAGAGACTCAGGATTTAACATAGAAGTAGATGTGATAAACAGCTCACAGGTGTCACTCGGCTCTTTACTCTTGGGAGAAGTGATAAAATCTTTCCACATTCTGATACATACATTACATTACATTGCCTTAGAAATGTAACATACATGTCAAATAATGCAAAGAGACCTGCTCCAGTATGACAGAGCTATATGACGTGTCAGTGTGTTTGACATGGAGCTGTGTCTGAGTCTCTCCTCCTGCGCAGAATGATAGCATTTAGTATCATTTCATTTGGTTCTTACCAGTGACGGAGGCATTTGATATCCTGACGCCCATGGGTGGTTCACTCAGAAAGAAATAGACAAAATCTGTTCATTTCATTCCTCCTTAATCTGCCAAAAATGCAGCTCCCTCTCCATATTAAGAAGTCCAAACTGAACATGCAGCGTTGTTTGATTTAAATCTATCTTTGAGGTTTCCCTGTGTTTCGAGCTACAACCACTGGAGCTCTGCCTCATTGTCTCCTTTGGTTCAGTTCATTTCACAGAAGCACCACAGTGTAAGACCTGTGGAGGAAGTGCTCACTCTCAGGTCACAACCTGATTCTACAGAGGCCAATTCATGGTGGGAATGTGACCCAACCTCAATTTGATCCAGACACAAGAAGCACTCGGCAGGTTTGTACGGCATGGCTCCTGTGGCCTGATGCACTTTGCATGCTGGGATGTGGAGGAGTGAAATGATCAGTTTCTAGCAGTTTGCAGGAGAGTGATTGGAGGTCTGACCTGGACCAACTCAAGAGATAGATCAGCTCATCTAACGATTAAGAGCAGAGCAAACACACTATAGGTTTGAAAACACAAAAGGTAACAGGAAATGTAGGACCCTGGTTGTGAAGACTAAAAGTCAGAATATGTCTCTTTCATTTGAATACATTTTTTATATAAATCAGTTTCTTGTGACTTCACCAACTAGAGAAAGCACAACTTGAAACTGCAGAGTGTTTGAATAAATATGCAGTTACCCAATTACAAAAGTCCAGTGAGTGACAGACGGAAAATATTAATTGTCATAATGTGCAGCACAAACCAGCATGTTGAATACTTGCAGTCTTATTGTGAGTCCGGTCTGACCACACACATGTTGTCGTCAGCTGGAGTATGAGAAGAAGAAGAAGTCAGAGGGGAAGATGGTGAGGGCTGAGCGGCAGGTCGTGCTGGACATGCTCTTCTCCGCCTTCGAGAAGCACCAGTATTACAACATTAAGGACCTCGTTGACATCACCAGACAACCTGTGGTGAGCAGCGCACACACACACACACACACACACAAATAAACATAACGATAAAACTGGGCCAAAAAAACAACACACCTGCCCACCATCCACCTTCCTTTGTTAAATTTTGACCAAATCGCCCACAGCATGATGTTCATGCCTGTTCACACTATCTGTTGTGCCTCAGATTTGCGCCAACACGCACACACATGGGATGAATCGATACAGTGCAGTGGATTCATTCCAGCTCGCAGAGAACAGCAATGTGTAGGTGCTGATGAGACCTTGAGGTCCTCCTCTCCCTCTGATTGCATCTGATTGCGTAACCACCGCCTGAGTAGGAGTCAAATGCTGTAATACACTCCACACCATCACTTCTCTCTGAAAGCACTTGGCTAACGCTCAAATTAACTGCACTAAAGTAACTGAAATGTCCATTATGAAAAGTCTTGAAAAACACACCACATGGTTATTCATCAGTGGAGCGGAGCAGCTCCTTCTGTCGGCTCCACAGAGACACCTAGTGGAGGACAGAGAGTCTCACACCGGCTCTATTGACTACTGACAGTGATGCTCCTGCTCTGTATTACACATTAGGTTTGTCTTGGATTTGTAACTCATCATGAAATCTAACAGCACTGTCAATTGAAGAATTTTGCAGAATTTTTTTTTTTTTGTCATTTCTAAATGTGAAATAAATATTTTGTGATTCTCCTGTGTGTGGGGCAGACCTACCTGAAAGAGATCATGAGGGAAATTGGGACATACAACAGCAAAGGAGCTCACAAGAGCACCTGGGAGCTGAAGCCAGAGTACAGACACTACCAGTCTGCTGAGGAAGAGGAGATGCAGACGGCCTAGCTGCAGCACCACCTCTGAGCCCGGCCAACACTGTCTCATCCTGTGACTAAAACAGAAGTGACCTGAGCTTTCAGCCAGTTTATGATACAGGGAGCTCTGGTTTACTCCATCAGACAAGCAGGTAGTTATCGATGTATTTTGGAAGTTGTGGAATAACTAAGCAGTGGCTTAGAGAACGATGGAAAGATAATATAGATGTGTGTCTAAATATAGAAAGTGAAAATTGTCCTTTAAGTTCTGAGCACTAGGTGAATGTTTATTATATTTTGTACCTGAGTTTAATGAGACAGTTGTATAATTGTGAGTTAACTGTTGATTTGATTTGTCAGAAGTCTGTCCATGTTGAATTTGACATGTTTTACTTTCTCAGTAAATCTCACTGAACCTCAACAGTCACATGTTCTTTGCGATCAGCAGCACAATTGTAGCTGATGACAATAAAACACAGCTCAGTTCAGCTCCAGCCTTTATTACAACAATAATAAATTTAAATTCACCCCCACAGTTGTCATAAAGGGTAATTACCTGTTTGTTTTTTACCTCACATCTGTCTGTAGTTTTGCGTCAATGCTTTTCCAACTTCTCCTGCCTGAATAGCAGCAGGAGCTGCAGCAGTGAAAAACAAAGAGCAAAATGGCTGCAAACTCATCTCCAGGCATGCTGCATCTTTCTAGTAGTGTTACTATGACAACTGTGGTCAGCATTTAACTATATGATAAAACCACAGGGCAGAAAGCTGTTGCTGTTTCTGCTGCTGTGTGTTTAAAATTTAAAGCGTGTTGAATGTGTGACCACACCTTCACCACTCGCTCAGCTCAGTAGGTGTTCATCAGCCGTTTAAGGGCAAACTCCTGATTAGGGCGTCAACTTGTTATTTATCTTGCCTTGATCCTTAAAATGGACACCTTTAAGATGGAAAGGTTAGAGCGCATGTATCACGTCACATGTTAATGGCCTAAAGCGATTTGTAAAAACTGATATATGTTGTGGTTGAAGCTTCTGTGTAAGGATGAATAGTTGAGCCAGCTCCCCTTCACAGCTGGCTCCTTACTTGTAGAATCAAACCTTCTCGCCCTTCTGTGGTTTTTCGTGATATCTGAAACTGATGTATTTTCAACTTCAGTCTGTGTAAAGAAAAGATGAGATTCAATTTGAAGAAGCCGAGGACACCTGAGAGATTTAGATGTTGCTTCCTCTCTTCATCAAGCTCCATTCCTTTATGTGTCAAGAGTCTGTAGGCCACACCAGTGTCGACTCTAGTTTTGCTTCTTTTTCTTTCACAGGACTCGGTTTCTGGCCCTCTGGTGCTACTTCCTCCCCTCATGTTGGACAGACTGCAGACTGCTCTTGAGGTACAAAGAGGTTTAATGAGACGTGGCTAACTGCTGAGCACATCAGTTTCACCATCTCTGCAGCACAACACACGTCATCACATGATGTCAAAACTGCAACAACATGGCTGATACTGTTTTCACCTTGTCAGTGAGTGATCATGGCAAAATGGTGGTGCTGGAGACATTGACTGTGGAAGGAGCTACTACAGAAGACGGTTTGACAGCTGTTCATCCGTGGATGAAATGTGACAACCATGAAAGATACAGGTATGAAACCTCACAGGAGTAAAGCTGAAGGTTGTGGTTCGACCCATAAGAACTGAGTGCCTTGTAAAAATGACTGTAAACATGTTGAAGTTCCAACCCATGAGTTTTCAGACATGTCACACCATCACAATGTTTTGATTTTTTTTATGTCCTACATGTGCTTACCTTTTAAGATTAAATATGCTATTATAAAAATGCTGTTTCTGTGACAGTCTGATCAACTGCACATAAACATTTGAAAGAATCTCTTTCAGTCAAACATCTGCTACTTGTAAAGCAACTTTATTTCATCATTCTATCGTGGTACAACAAGCACCATTTCTATTTCAACTGTGATCATCTCAAGTGATAACACGCCTTAGTAAAATCCAAACCAGATGTAATTAGACCTTGGAGCTACCCTGCGTCCACAGGACAGCAGTGAGGTGACTCAGGCTCGTGTGGGCAAATATGAAGCTCAGTTATCTGAACGTTGTGAAATCAACTCTGCGCAAAGAAAAATCACTGAGGGAGCCCTAATGTCAAAAGAACAGAGGTGGCATCTGGAGAGAAGGCAGGGGGTACGCTTACAATCCTATAGGTGCTTCCAAACAATGAGCTGACTGTTCAGTTAGAGTTAAGACTTCTTCAAAAGAGGGAAAAACACCCGAGAGGACTTTATGAAGAGGATCAGCACACATGCAATACAGAGGAACAAAGATAGACATTAAAAAAGTAGTCCATGTACAATTATACACACAAAATAAACAAATGATGAGAATTTATTGACATACAACAAAGACGCAAGTGCAACAGAGCAACATTATATTAGGTTTGCTCCAAGTGCCTCCTCTCCCACATAGTACTACACCATGTTTCCCATTTGTGAAGTAATAATTTATAAAGACAGTAATCTCTAATCCAGGTTGCTGGAGGTTCTAAGATGAACAGCCTTCGCCAGTCCTCCTAAGAATGGTGTTTATGTCTCAGATGTCTAGTGGAGCAGGAGGGTTTGCACTGCACAGGGGACGCTTCATCAGCCAAAGGCCTCTCTGACCTCGTATAACCTAAACCCAACCACAAATATTGATGTTGACATTTCAAAAGCTACAGCTGCCCGCAGTCTGTGATGACCAGCTTCTTGGTGGGCGAGCCTCCCTTGGAGCCCAGCGCTCCCATCTGCTGCACCACGTCCATGCCGTCCCGGACCCAGCCGAAAGCCACGTGTTTGAAGTCCAGGTGTTCGGCTTTTTTCAGGGTGATAAAGAACTGCGAGCTGTTGGTGTCTCGCCCACAGTTGGCCATCGACAGTATACCTGGGCCCGTGTGCCGGACGTCAAAGTTCTCGTCCTCAAACTTGCTGCCGTAGATGGACTTGCCTCCTGTGCCGTTGCTCTTTGTGATGTCACCGCCCTAAAAAAACACAATGGAGAACTTGTTGAACTTCCCAGTAACTATTTGCCTACTTGATGGAGTCTAGTTTTAGCAAATAATGAGCGCAATGTGACGCTGCTGCCTGAACAACAATGAAGCAAAAGATCTGTTGAGAAGCACTTTGAGCTAAGCTAAAAGGAAGCTTTACTGGGATGTGCGCTGATTGGTGCAGACTGAGCACTGTCACCACAAATGAGTGGTTTTATTATGAACGTTTAGCCTGCACTAATGAGAGGGAACTGTAGGTTTATTAATATATGTAGGTCTGCACACGTTTGACATTAATTGCTAGTGAAGCTGAAGTCATCCAGTCTTTCCTCCTCCTTTACCTGACACATGAAGTCTGGTATCACTCTGTGGAAGATGGAGTCCCTCAGTCCGAAGCCCTTCTCTCCGGTGCACAGAGCCCTGAAGTTCTCTGCCGTCTTGGGGACGATGTGGGAGAAAAGCTCTATGGTGATGGTGCCCAGTGTTTGACCGTCGGCCGACACTTGGAGGAACACCTGTGGGTTACTGTCTCTGGAGTGCTCTTGAACTCTTGACATCTGTGGTGAGGTGGCAAACGAGGCGTCTCCGCTGGTGGGGTCCATTCTGCTCTGACACTCACAGAAGGTCTTCTTGAAGGACTCTGCGATCTCAGGGGTTTTGAACTTTGCCGCCAGCTGTTCCACCATCCCCTCGCCGTCTGGAAAAAAACAGAGTAAAGACTGAAACGACCACGACCACTAAACCGGGGGACGCTGACTTCATGTCCACACTGAGTGAGTACCTGAGTAGTCGGTCGCCGTCCACAGCAGCGCGTTTGCTGAGGCGTTCATAGGTTTGAGCTCCATGGCCTGAGAGATGGTGTGGTTGGCACAGACCCTCAGCACCTGCTCTCTCCTCATCAGGATTCGGTAGAAATGTTTGGCTGGGTGGAAGAGGATCTTGATGTCGCCAATGCCACGCTCCTTCCACTGGCCCAGGTCTCTGTCCCAGCGGTACAGCTTGGCACGCTCTTTAAACAGGATTTCCTCGTCCTCCTCTCCAGACTTAGTCTCCACCTATGAGAGGGAGAGAGAGAGAACATGATGAGCTGTGGTCCTCATTCAGCTAACTTCAATTTGATGCCTAACAAAACTCAGGAGTGCAACCTACCTCTGGCAGTGACACTATTGGCTCAAAGTGAATGTCGTCATTATTAGGAGTCTCCTCTTCATCACTGCCATCCTCTTCACCGTTGTGTTTGGGTGCTGAGGACGCTGCGGTCCCAAATACTGTGGCTCCTGCGTTTGCCCACGAGAAGTTGGAGTCTAGATGAGAGAGAGTAGAGAACAATAAATGTGAGAATATGATACCTCAGAGACATGTCACAGTTAGTTGGACAATGTTGAAACCTCAGTCTTTGACTGAAACCAACCTTGAGTTCCAAAAGCAAATCCTTCAGTGTTTTTGGCCAAGTCCGCAAAAGAGAAGCCTTCAAGAGAGTTGAAGCCGAAGGCGGAGGAGTCTGTGGCGAGAGGAACAAAGTTATAATCAAATACTAAACTGCATGTAGGATTTCTTTTTCTTCTGTGTTTGCAGAACTTCAGCAGACCAAGAGTTGAACACCGAAAGATGAACAGTGTGAAGTCTTGTAAAGCAAGAACCCTGCCATCAACAGACCTTGAAGGCAAAGATGATGTTCAGTGGTTTAAAAAAAACAAAACAATAAAATAATATAAAAAACATGCTACAGGCATTCATAACCTTGCTGAATTATGTAGGAATTACCAGCAGCTGACACATCCATGATTAATGGATCTGAAGGGAAAAAGGTCTTTTCAAACATTTTTGGTTTTTTAAATACTGGAAAATTATAATTTGTCTGTCTTGTTGCACTTTTTCTTCCAGCTGACATGTTGTGAGGGTGTATACCTTGACTGGCTGTAGTGGTAGAGGCAGGAGAAGCTGCAGTCCCGCTACTGGACTCTGGTTCTGGGCTCTTCTTCGTTGACAGGTCAATAGGAGAGCTGCTGCTAGGAGATTCACTCTGAGTCTCTGCTGGCTGGTCTGAGGTCTGCTCTCCAGGTGCTGACATGCTTCCTGCAGCCTCTGTGCTGCTGGGTGACGGGACTGGTGCTGGCTCCTCTGACGATTCAGCAGTGGAGGCTTCTCCTGTTTTGTTTAACTGGGCATCCTGATAAAAATGAACAAACAAAACAATTACTAAACAATTATTAAATACGTTTTTGATCATGATAAGACTGTTACCACAGCCGTACGTAAGTTGCAACATTAACGAATATGTTCTCATTTTGGGACATTTTATCATATATAATTGCTCAGTTATTCAACACCGTAAATGGACAAAGCTAAGACAATCTCCTTGAATGATTGGAATTATTTGCGTGCAGCAGTGACTGAGAAATACACAAACATAAATTCATCTGCAGCAGTACGCCACATCAGCTGTTACAGATTAATGTTGATTCTGTCAGTAACTTGATGACTGTCCTAAATAAAACTTGACTGTTATCACTTTGTGAGCTCTCTGCAAAAACACTGTCAGTTCTCATCAAAAATAGCTTGAAAGGGAAGAAGAGCCACCACTGTACAGCACCTCTGTGAAAATATATTTAAAAAAAATGTCAATGGCAAAGTGGCATACTTCCAAGTCAACTCTAGAAACTTGTGTTATCCAAGACATTCAGTGTTTCGATGTGAATATAAGTCTGAGATCAGCCTTGGTGATCTCAGATCAGGGTAAAAAACAAAAAAAACTTGATTGGGACATTGCTAGTATTTAGACCATGACTGCTTATATGTTCATTTGATCTGAATTATTATGTAGACAAAATAAAGTGCCTTTCTAAATGCTGTATCTGTTACCAGGTCTTGCTGTGCCTTGCGGACTTCTGTCTCAAAGTCTTCAGGCTTGTCGTGGTCAGTGTCGCTGTCTGTGGTGCTCAGGCCGCAGAAGAAAGTGGGTGGAAGTTGGAGGCTTTTGGCCTTCTCCTCCTCCTCCGGTGTTGGCTTCTTCTCCCACACCACCTGGCAGTCTGGCTCTGAATGCAGCACACACACATGTTAAAGCTGAAGAATGGCACATTGAATCAAAGCAATGGTACTTGATGAAAAGTGAGGGTGAGCTGTTGTACATAATCGGGTATCGTATCACTGTGACAGGATATAACGCATACCGTCACTACATGCTGCAGCCTTTTTCTCTGGAGGATCAGGGTAGAGTTTTCCATTCAAGGCTTTCACTGCTGACTCGTAGTCTTCATCTGGAAATTAAAACAGATTCAACAAGTATTTAGTCTAAATTCTATTTTTGTTATGCTATGAGAAAAGATCCCATGTCACTCCTGCCCCAGATTTGTACAATGGAACACAAAATGTATGAATGCCTCCTTGATTTACATTGACTTTTCCTATATTCAAATTTCAGAATGGTTACATGAAATGCACATACAGAAAGAAATGTGTGCTTGCTCCAATAAAACAACACAGTGGCAAAAGCAGAGTTTTTTTTTTTTTTTAAACTTCTCTACAAATTCATGTGAAGGTGACTAACACATCTGTGGAAAATGTAAAATAACATAAAGCAATTAAGTTAATTAAAAGAGACACTAATTATATTTTCATTTCCTTGTTTATTATGTTAGTTACCGTCAGTTTGGTCATCACTGATGTAGCCTGGTTCACTCTGGTAGCAGAAGAAGGTGAGTGGCAGCAGGAGTTTCCTGGCCAATGCTGCCTGCTCAGCAGTGGGTTCCCGGACATACACAACCTCCACTTCTGAGTTCTCCTCCGGCTCTGTATCACCTCCCTCTACCTGAGGAGACCCTATGACATACAGAGATACAAGATAGAGGTAGAACAATACACAGGCAAGCAGGTGAGGATCTTCATTTCTCTTCATCTTTTATACCCATCATAAACACAGGTGTTAGTTCCACACACACAAAAATATCATGCACAGCAAAAAGGGACAGCATGCATTTGATTTGCAACTGTGTGAGACAACTTGTATGAAGAGAACATTTCTGTATGCCTGTCTCTGTGTCTTCAATTTTATTTGCCAGACTATGCCACTTGCTGGATACTTGATATTGTAAAATTAAACGGCATAAATCCGCAGCTTTAGCTCTAATTGGCCTTTGCACATAACCGGCAGAAGCCAGACTGGACAGGGAATTGCATTTCACACTGTTGCTACACATCCTGCACTAAAAATGGAGTGTGTGACGTTTGCACAGTGCATTCCTCTCTGGGGGACGCTCTGTGTGGAATCTTCTCAGCTCACTTTTCAATAGACATAGACTTTAACTGACATACCTGCTGCTGGGATTCATAACTGTGCTTGGATTGCGTCTTTTGTTTAATGACCTAGTCGATGATCAATACCAAATCCAACAATCATTACATTATCACATTCCCATAAACCAATTTTAGCTTTACTGAAAAATCTTTACACCCAATGAACCTGGGCACAGTACGACAGGCCTCAATTTAAGTTCAAGACAAAGATGAGAAAGGGCCTGACTAAACATAACCATGTGTTTGATGTTTGGTCAACAGTTTTTAACTTATTTTTTAAATACTTTTAATGAAATTATATAAATTTATGGATTATGCACTAATTCAACCATGACTCTTATCATTTAGTATAACTTCCTCCTGTGTGAGACACTTAAATCTTGTTATGCAAGTGTTACCTGACTAATGTTATTGTCATTATTATCGACCACTAAAATTCTTTGTATATTAAAAAACTGCACCTCCACACACTGGACATGCAAAACATTAGCTCCACTGTTTTTTTCCACTCCGTGCATCCAGGTTATTTCTTTCTAGTAGTACGGGCCAGCCAGGTGACAGCTGATAAGTTAACACACACTGCAGTGATTAGAGTACCTGGGGGTTCAAATTGGGTGGTTGATGTGCTGGTCCAAAAAGCCATTGGGTTATCTTTGAAAAGCCTAAAATCCAGCCCTAAGGGATGATGGGTTGTTGGGCGAAGAGAAACTAATTGTGAGGTCGATATCATGATAAAACAAGGCCAAAAGTTCTTAAAAATGTGAAACACTATGAGCGTGTGTTGTCTGAACTATGAAAAAAAAAAAAAAAACCTAATTATTGATACTAGACTAGATCTATTGGTATGCAATATCCAGTATGTGCAGCACCAAAAATCTGCTGTAGATCATTTACTGAATGGATGTTTACTAAAGATAGAGGTTTATACAGCATAGAACATGGCTACATACGGATGAAATGGGAAATCTATGATTTAAATTCAATTTCTGCCCTAGTATAAACTGAGGAGTTTCTTGGCTGGGTCAACTAAGATGATGATGGAGCAATGAGATGCAGATGGAACAAGACAATGAAGTAAAAATAAAATGAACAAAACAGTCATGATACTCATTCAAAAACAGAAAATCAGACAAATATTTCACACATATTAGGATGTTTGTTTTACCTTTCTCTGGGATTTTGAATGCAGGTGCCACAACCTGGGACCCCTCAGCAGAATGTCCAGAATCTTTGGCTTTTAAACCAGATGCAGGTTCCTTGGTCTCAGATTGAGATTTTGGAGTGCCAAAAATCTTCTGAAGGCTATCAGAGCCAAAGACAAACTTAGGGGGAGACACCACTGTCTTTGAGGTGTTGACAGGACTTGGGGAACCAGGGTCACATGTTTTACTGTCAGGGGACAGTTCTGTGCACTCCTTTGTGGTCTCTTCCAGTACAGCGATGGCTGCCTTCCCACATACAGCTGTAGCAGTCTTTGCAGATCCTGCTGGCCCACTGTCTTGAGATGTGGCACCTCCAGAAGTCACTGGAGTCATAAGCTCCTCTTTTTCTTGTGCAATCTTGGCGTCCTCAAAGACCTGTTTGAAAATATTTGCAGTTTCCTGCAGCTTGAATCTCACAGCTAACTGTTCAATATTTCCCTCTCCTACTTCAGCAAAGTCCATGGCACTCCAGACCCAGGCCTTCTCAGCACCTTTCATAGGTTCCAGCTTCATGGCTACTGTAATCCAATGGTTGGCACAGATCTTAAGTACCTGGTCCCTCCTCATTATCAATCTCACACGTTTGGTGTCATAATTCTGCAAGATCTTGAGGTCTCCAATACCCCTTTCCTTCCACTGACCCAGTTCCTTGTCATACCGATACAGTTTGGCCCTGTGACTGAAGACTACCTGTTCATTTTCCTCTCCTGTAGAAATATCCACCAGGTCAGGCAAGGGGACCACAGGTTCAAAGTACTGGCCATCCCTCTCTTCATCCTGGGTTGTATCTTGCTCGTCATCAGTACCCACCGAGGTTCGGCTCTGATTGAGCTTAGCCGGAGACTTAGATGGGCTGATGCCAGGTTGGAAGCTGAAGTTGAACCCACCTGTGGATTCTCCAAAGCGGAAAAGGTTCTTTCTCAAGGGGCTACTAGCAATGGGAGAGGCATAGACCGAAGAGTCAGCAGTATCATCCAAAGCTTCTTCTCGTAAGTCATAGTTATCCCACTCCAAGGTGGGGCCTGTGGTTTCATTGTGAGCCTTGATTACAAGGTTTGAGACATTGCTGGATGTTGTAACATCTCCCTGGTTATCTTCATCTTTGATCTTCGTTTTCTCATCTGTCAGAAAGAATTTTAAGTCTTTCAGACCAGACTTCATTTCCTCTGCTTTCTGAATGAGATGTGCTGTTCTGCCTGTGTCAACAAGCTTATGTGGCGTTTGAAGGGGGATGTCCAAAAGAAGTCTCTGACACTCTTCAAACTTCTCTTTAAACTCCTCAGCAAGCTCTGAGCTTTTAAATTTGGCAGCCAGCTGTTCGAGTTTAGCATCTCCATCAGAGAAGTCATTGGCCATCCAGATCCATGCTTTATCCGAGCCTGCCAAGGGCTTCAGATTCATAGTGGTGGTTATCCAGTGGTTGGCGCACACCTTCAGAACTTGCTCTCTTCTCATCAGCACCCTAAGTCTACCATTACTGTTGTTTTTCAGGAATTTGAGTATTCCCACACCACGTTCTTTCCACTGACTAGTGGTAGTGTCAAATCTGAACAGTTTGACACGTTGCGAATAGAGAACCTGTTCATCCTCCTCCCCTGTCACCAGGTCCACCTTCTCTGGCATCTGGACCACTGGTTCAAACTGGATATCATCATTTTCCTCTGTTTTGTACATGCCATCATCCTCCTGGTCATTGGAGGCGTCCGTCTTGTTCGGAGTTGCCGGGAATGATGAAAACACTTGTTCACCAGCTCCAGAGAAACCTTTGAAATCAGGGTCTTTCTGGCCAAACTGAAAGTCTGCTCCAGAGGACTTTGCCAGGTCAGCAAAGCTGAATGTATTTGCTTTTCCAGAAATTAATGGATTTTGATCCTTCTCCATTTGGTCCACTGATGATGTAGTCACGTTTTCTTTCTCATTGTGTTTGTCAGCTATGCTCTTAAGAAAACTAGAGGCTGGCCCTGATGGAGGTGTTGGATCTTCAGTTGAGGGTGTTTCTTTTGCAGTGTCCTGAATGCCAAATTTGAAGCCACTGGCTGAAATGGGCATTGAGAAAGAGAAGCCTGAAGCACTTGTGGTACTAGATCCAGATTGAGGAGTTTCAAACTTGAAAGAAGCAGCTGAGTTTTTATCTTTGTTTTGACCAAACTGAAAAGTGCTGCCAGTTGCAAAAGGCATTGTGAATCCAGTTGCAGCAGGCTGACTTGATGAACTCTTGGTTCCAAAGGTAAAGCTGAAGGTGGAGGCTGAGGGGGCGGTGCTGGTTGTGCCTTTAGCATTGGGGTTTGGTGTTTGACAAGCCACACACTTAGCGGTAGAGGCATCATTTCTCACCAGACAAATGTCACAATCCCATTCTCCATCTTTCTTAGCAAACATGGCTTCTAAAGAGGGGGTCTCATGCTCATCCTTCTTTCCAAAATCAGCTCCAAATCCTGACATTGCTGGTACACTTGGTGCTGCTAGAGCCCCTCCTGTTGACTTGGCAGCAGGGTTGGGACCATTACAGGCAACACATCTGTCAGCAACAGCTTCATTTCTCACTTCACATACATCACAGTCCCACTGCCCAGGCTTTTTGCTAAACTGCGCACCAAACCCAGGATCAACAGTAGGTATAGAAGGCTGTGCTGCAGGGGCATCTGCAGCTGGTGTGCTTTGTGCTGTGGCAGTTGTTTTAGCTGAGGATTTAGGAGCTTTACAAGAAACACAATCGTCAGTTGAGACCTCATTTCTTGCAGAACATTTGTCACAATCCCACTGCCCAGGCTTCTTTCCAAACTGAACCCCAAAACCAGATCCAAATGCACTGGTTACTGTGTCTGTAGGTTTTGAGGTGTTGGTCCCAAATGTAAATGAAGATGGTATAGAAGATCCAAAAGCGCCAAATCCAGTAAATTGGGGGCCAGAAGTACTAGATTTTGAGGACTCAGTCCCAAATTTGAAGGTAAAGGGACTGGCTTTGGTTTCTGCAGCAGCCTGAATGTCTGGTTTTGATGAACAATTGGGATTGGCACTTTGACATGCAACACACCGTACATCTGTGGGTTTATTTCTTACACAGCATACAGTGCAGTCCCATTCCCCTTCTTTGAGTGCAAACTGGGCTGCCAGTGACTCAGAATCTTTTATGCTCTCTTCTTTCTTCTCCTGTTGGTCGCGCTTTTCTGGTGATTTGAATACAATTTTCTGGGCTTCCTCAAACTTGGCTTTAAAAAGTGATGCCTCATCTACTGTCTTAAAGCGGATAGCCAGCTGCTCTGGCTTAGGCTCCTCATCTGCATAATCAATGGCATTCCAGACCCAGGATCTGTCAGACCCAGCATTGGGTTTCAGTAGCATATCAGCAGTGATGTAGTGGTTGGCACAGATCTTAAGGACTTGTTCCCTTCTCATTAGGAGGCGGACCTTCCCTTTAGTGCTGTGTTTTAGGATTTTAACATTGCCGATCCCCCGCTCCTTCCACTCTTTTGTCTCTGTGTCAAATCGATATAGCTTTGCCCTGTTGCAAAACATTTCCTCCTCCTCTTCCTCACCCGTTTTTACATCTACTTTATCAGGAAGAGGTACAATGGGTTCAAAATGAGGGCCATCCTCATCCTCCTCTACATGAGTGCTGTCATTGTCGCTCTCTGCTGCCCTTTCTTCTTCTGCTGCATAACTGGGTAACCCAAACACTGGCTTGGAAACTTCCCCAAATTTAAAAGGCTGGTCAGCTTTTCCAAACAAACTTCCTGTGCCTGTGTTCTGTGAATCAACAAAAGAAAAGCCAGTTGCACTTTTAGAGCCAAAAGTGAAAATATTTGTTTGGCTCTGAGAGTGCTCCTGAGCTGGAGGATTCTCTGGAACAGTATCTGTTTTAGAGGGAATGTCTGACGTAAGCAGGCCAAGGAGACTTTCACTGTGCTTGGTCTGAGAGGCTGAGAAAGTAAAATCGCCATCATTGGATTTGAAGTTGGAGTTGAATTTAAAAGCAGCTGAAGGTGTTGACTGGGCAACTGCCCCTGCTCCGAAACTAGGCACTTTGGGTACTTCAGCAGGTGCTTGCTGGCCGAAGGACAGCTTCCCAAAGTCCATTGGTTTCCCTTCTAAGCTCTTTGGTGGCTGGACAGGGGCAACAGATGGCTTGGTGAAGTAGCCAGGCTCAGGCAAAGGTGGGTTAGTGGTTTGTTGGGTTACACTCTGGCCATAATATTCTTCACTATACGGGGAAAGAAGGCTTGTGGCGGGTGATTCAAATCGTAGAGGGGCACCAAAGACTTGTTCTTGAGGAGGGTAAATGCAGGTTGGGGCTGTTTGCAGTGGAGGTGTGTGAGTGGGCTGCTGGTAAGCATACATGTGCTGCTGAGGTGGCATACGGTTCATACCATACAATGGACCCTGTGCAAAGAGAAAAGAATAAAAAGCTGAGAATAAATGTTGCTCAGTGTACCCTACGTTCATTAAAATAAACCAATGTTAGATGATTATTACCTTGGTGGGAGTTACATTTGCTGCTGTGCGCAGGAGATACTGAGAGTTGTAAGCTGGAGATTGGTTGTAGTACACAGAGGGGCCCGTTGTGGCAACTTCAAGAAAGATAAATTATGTATATCAAGTTTTTGGTTAATTTTATGAACAAATTCTGTCCACTACTATCCCAAATTAGGAATTAATATTAGATATGCCTTGGGTCCCTTTGGGTACCTGTTAAGGGGGCACCATGGTAGGACTGCACTGGGGTAAAAGGCTCCTGTAGGCCCTCAGCCCCGTAGCTCTCCCCATACATCTTATGATGAGGGGAGCCTCCGTTCCCTGAAGAGTTGTGCCTCAGATCATGAACTTCATTCTACAAAACAAAGTTTAATGAGAAGAAACTTAATAGACACATTTAGATAGAACATTTAACCAACACCAAATTAACATATAATGATGATTTCGGATCAATACATACAGAATATATGTTATATACTCTACAATGACATTTTCATGCGCATGAATACTGTCAAACCATTAGTGTGGATTTTTATTATTCTCGACTGAAGAGAGAACCAGGCCTTCTCTTAAAACAGACTAAATATACTTTAGCACATTCCCAAAAGCAGCTCCTTCTGAGCAGTGTTAGTAATCACTGATTAGTTCCTTGTGGTACCTCCCATGAGGTTGAGTGAAACTAAATTTGGGTCTAC